>JAODAL010013152.1:0-92419 GCA_025379985.1 Phyllomedusa bahiana
TGTTAAAAACAATTTGGGTGATAACAGGGGGCAATAGGCTGTATCCCCCTCCCCCCCAACAAGTGGCTGATAACAGGGAGCAATAGGCTGTATCCCCCTCCCCCCCCCAAAAAGTGGCTTTATTTAAACCTTGGGGCAATAGGCTGGTAAACCCCCCCCCCCCCCCTGTTCAAACCCAATGGCTGATAACAGGGAGCAAATTTGAAAGTATTTCCCCCTGTTCCCCCCCTCCTGTACAACAAGTGGCTGATAACAGGGAGCAATAGGGGTTTGGGAAAACCCCCTTGAAAAATCCTTTCCCTCCTTTTTGGGCCTTTGATGGCCCGTTTAAAAATGACCTGAATTTAAAACATGTAGAGGGGGATACACTGCTGGCCAGTTTAGGGGCTTTGCCCTTTTAAAAGGGCACCGGCCACAGCGCCTGCTGTCTGATCTGCTGCTAGCAAGGTATAGAGCACACTGATATGTAGCTCTGTGGGGAAAGATTTGGGAGAACAGCCTTCCTGGTACCAGTGTGTATACAGAGCTTTTCAATTTTCCCGTAACACCCCCCCACCTTTGGCTCAAACCCGGGGAAGCAGGAATTTTTAAATGAATTTTTGTAAATTTTTTACCCCAAAACTTTAAAAAACCCGCTTTTTACCTTGCTACCCCAATCAAAACGAAAAACTTCAATGCGACCTTTTCCCTTTAAAAAACAAAGGGGTTTTAAAAAATCACAAGCTGGAGGCCCCCAGCAACCCCCCAAAACAGGAGGGCGAGGGGGCCAACCCTGTATGGAAGCTGCCTGGGTCCCAAAACTCACTTTTCTGTCCATTTGCACTAAAGAATATTGGAGGGGGTTTCTTTTGATTTGGGTTTTTAGGGGCAAAAAAAGTCAGGGTTTAGGAAAACCCCGTTTTTTATACAAGTGGCTCTTTTTTGTCAACCCAGAGAATATGTTTCCGCCCCCCGGGTTTACTTTTTTGGGGTTTCACCCGTTTTTGGGTCAGCTTAATGAGTGTGCAACCCACCGGGGGAACCTAAAAATTCAGGAAACCCTAAACCCGGGACCCGCAAAAAAAACCCGGGCGCCCCTTTAAAACTGGGCACCCTTTACTCATAGTGGGCCCCCCAAAAATTTCAGGGCCATTTCCACCCCCCCGGCTCATTCCCGGGCATTTACCGTCCGGGGGCCCCTCATTCTGGGCACTCAAAAATACAGGGGGACAAAACCCCGCCTCCTGCTCATTTTTGGGCACCCACCCGGGCCCTCCTAATACGGGCACCCCAAAAAAAACCCGGGCACATTTCCCGCCTCATGCTCATATACTGGGGGGCCCCCGGGCCAAGCCCCTACACTGGGGAAACCCAAAAAAAACAGGGGCACAATTTCCAGCCCCCGGTCATACTTGGCACCCCCCCCCGGGCCCCCTCACTCTGCTGGGGCACCAAAAATAAAACACAAGGGCCCAAACCCCAGCTCAAACTGGGCACCCCCCGGCAAGCCCCTCAAAACTGGGCAAAACCCAAAAAAATACAGTATATTTTTCTATTTTGCCATAGGCAAACTTAAAAATCATCAGTTCTCCTAAACTATTAAAAACTAAAAAAGTAACTTTTATTATATCTAACTTTCCTCTATACACACTATTTAAAAACCTGACCCTCTATCCTTCATTTAGCCCTTGCTTCGAAAGGGAAATAACCCCCTTTTATCACAAGTCTGGTGGAACCCCCACCTATTAACAGGAAAGCCTTTTATCTATAGCAAAGTACTAGCTCCAGAAAGGATCCCAAGCCAACACTGGGGGCATCGCCCCCAAATTCATAGCACGAACAAAAAAGGGCCCCCCTTGTGACCCGTCTCAGAGGTGAACTTGAAAACAGGGTAGAGATCAAATTTAAAACGTCATGCCTGACTCCCGACTGTTTTTTACCGTAACTGGCTTTATCAAGGTTAGAGGTCCGATGTATATTTATTATATTTGGGTCAAAAATCACTCTTAGTTTTCTTGCGAGAAATTTCCCCCTTTTTTTGGGGTTTTTTGTCCAAAAATACAGGGCACATACCAGCCCCCCGGGTATACTTGGACCCCCCGGGGCACCTCACCATTGGGCACCGAAAAATACAGGGCACATACCAGACTCCTGCTCATACTGGGCACCCACCGGGCAAGCCCCTCACCCTGGGCACCCAAAAATACAGGGCACATACCAGCCCCCGGCTCATACTGGGCACCCACCGGGCACCTCACTCATACTGGGCACCCAAAAATACAGGGCACATACCAGCCCCCGGCTCATACTGGGCACCCACCGGGCAGCCCCTCATTCTGGGCACTCAAAATACAGGGCACATACCAGCCCCCGGCTCATACTGGGCACTCACCGGGCAGCCCCTCATTCTGGGCACTCAAAAATACAGGGCACATACCAGCCCCCCGGCTCATACTGGGCACCCACCGGGCACCTCACTCATACTGGGCACCCAAAAAAATACAGGGCACATACCAGCCTCCGGCTCATACTGGGCACCCACCGGGCAGCCCCTCATTCTGGGCACTCAAAAATACAGGGCACATACCAGCCTCCTGCTCATACTGGGCACCCACCGGGCAAGCCCCTCATTCTGGGCACTCAAAAATACAGGGCACATACCAGCCCCCCGGCTCATACTGGGCCCCCACCGGGCAGCCCCTCATTCTGGGCACCGCACTCATACTGGGCACCCACAAAGACAGGGCACATACCAGCCCCCCGGCTCATACTGGGCACTCACCGGGCAGCCCCTCATTCTGGGCACTCAAAAATACAGGGCACATACCAGCCCCCGGCTCATACTGGGCACTCACCGGGCAGCCCCTCATTCTGGGCACTCAAAAATACAGGGCACATACCAGCCCCCGGCTCATACTGGGCCCCCAATTATACACCGGCCTCAGTATAAGCCACACACATCCAGCCTGAAGTTTAATAGGAAATCCAGCCAAATGATGGGGATCCTCATAACCCTTACACAGCTCCGAGGAGTCCGACACTGTGCCCCCCAGCCACAGCCCTAAGCATCGGCCCCATGCCCTGTCTCCTCGGCTCCGGCTGGGACAGGATCTCTATACAGAGAGCTTCCCGGAGCGCTGTAAATCACCCTGCCCCCTCCCCCACAGCCAGGACCCCCGCAGCACAGTGCCGCCAGCCCGCTCGCAGCCCCTCCATGGCACCGCTGCCCCGCAGCTGAGGTGACCCTGGGAGAGGGTATGCCAGGGTCTGGCCCGCTCCGCACAGCCCGGCCTCCAGTTCCAGGCCCCACGTGTGATCGCAGCGCTGAGCCCCGATGAGGCTGCAGAAATGAGGCCGGGCCTAGAGCCACCGCCCCCCAGCTATTTAGCTGGAGCAGTGGAGGAGGGCCCTGGTGGCTCCCAGGTGGCTTTGTGGCCGCTGGCTGCCCGTCTCGTACCTGCGCGCCCGGGGAGGCCATGCTTGACACTTTCAATGAGTGAGGCCGCTCATGCCGCTTCCCCCGCCGCCGCCATCTTCTCTCAGCGCGCCTACCCCGCTCCGGAGCAGTGCGCAGGCGCAACCACTCCTTCCCCTCCTCCCTGCTTGCTGAGGGAGGGAGGAGCAAAGCACGTGACTGCGGGAGGGGCTGGGTCCACCACGTGACATCTCAGTGGGAGGTGAACTAGGAAGAAGGGAGCGCTAAAAGCGGCGGGAGGCGGAGGAAGACCTGAGAAGAGCCAGAGCTCTACAGCCCTTTCACTTAGGGCCTCGTTTAGGAAAACGAACAGCAAGCCGGTTGCCCATAGCAACCTGCGTTGTGGAAAAATTAAAGCTGAGCGCTGATTGGTTGCTATGGGCAACAAAGTCTTTGGGTATTTTCTCAGTGTATACGCCCGTTCCTTCAGACGTACGCCCTGGCCAGCGCACACTTCTGACACATTCCCATAGACATTCACTTTCCTGCTAGAAAGAAGTGACGTCAATTCCTTCTCCTGCCCATACTTGCCAACTTTTGAAAGTTGAAAAGTGGGAGATTGTACGCGCGCCGCCCATTAGAAAAAGCCACACCCACTCCACCTAAATGCATAACAGCTCTGAAAGAAAGCAAGGTAGATGCCCCTCGAGCCAGGTAGATGCCCCTATAACCAGGTGACACCCTTTATAGTCAGGTAGTGCCCCCTAATAGCCAGGCAGTGACCCCTAATAGCCAGGTAGTAGCCCCCCTATAGCCAGGTAGTGCCCATATAGCCAGGGAGTGCCCTCTTTGTAGCCAGGTAGTGCCCCCTTTGTAGCCAGGTAGATGCCCCCAATAGCTAATTTAAAAAAATAATAAAAACTACTCACTAGGCTCCCTGCAGTGCGTCCAGCTCCCGACGATCTCCTCAGCGTCGCAGGGGGAGTGAGTACATCCGTGCGTCATGCCCCCTGTGACGCTGATCTGTATGTACAGCACCAACCGGCCGCTGTACATACTGGGGAGGAAGCAGGAGGGGAACGATCCCTCCTGCCTCCTCCCTGTACAGCAGCTGGAGCGTGCAGCTGCTGACTGACTGTGCGGCTGCGGGCACACAAGTCAGTGAGACTCGCCGCTTCACCCGCCTGTAGGAGCGGCCCCGGCGGCGGCGGTGGTGGCGCCGCGGTCATTTAAAGAACCCCCGCTGCCTGCTTGCGGCGCAAGGTTCTCCAACTCTGGCGGGGTGGTGGTGGGGGGACCCCCATTAGCGGGACCACCCTGCCAAAAGCGGGAGAGTTGGCATGTATGCTCTTGCTGCTCGTTGGTGGGACAGAGAAAATGGCGTGTAATTCAGGCGTATTGCAGCGCAATTACCGCTCCAAATACAATGTGTGAACAAATCCTAAATTTAAAGGGGTTGTCTCACTACATTGATTCATCTTACTTCAGTCCTGTTTTCTTGGTTTCACTTTAAATTCAGGAGCGTGTTTACTGGCTTCTACTAGGCCGCAGTAGAAGTCAAGTCTGTAGCTATAGCGACCAGCACTGGCAGCCTATCAGGAGAGATTAAACAGGTCTGTAGCTATAGCAACCTGAGGAGCTGGTGCAGCCCATACAAGAGGGGATATCTCAGAATAGGTAGGATACTGTGAATGGACATATTTTGCAAAGTGACTTGTTTTTGCAAGATCTTTAACATAAAAATCAATCCTTGTAGTGAGACAACCCCTTTAAGCCTCAAAATGAGCTTCAAGATACATCTGTGTAGATTTGTATTTTGAAGTGTGGAGCGTATTTTGAAGCATTTACGTAACAAACATACGCGACACCATTGTTTCTGTGGGGATTTCACTTGTGTAAACGCCCTAAGGAATGACAGGGCACATAAATTTATGCAAGTGAAACTGTCCCTAAATACCTGTCGCAGATACACTTATATAATACGCATCATGTGACGGGTAGTTTACATTGGAATCAAAGAGAGCCGCATAGAATATTGAGGCTTATTGCAGCACAAACCATGACCTAAAATAAGCATAAATATGATGTTGTGTGAAGATATCCCTAGGCTATGTTCACACAGCGT
Source organism: Phyllomedusa bahiana (assembly GCA_025379985.1). Classification (NCBI taxonomy): domain Eukaryota; kingdom Metazoa; phylum Chordata; class Amphibia; order Anura; family Hylidae; genus Phyllomedusa; species Phyllomedusa bahiana. The sequence continues at coordinate 5,520 of JAODAL010013152.1, forward strand.
GTTTGAGGGGCATGTAATTGCACCAAAGTACGCCCCACAAATACAGTAAAAGCACTCACTGAGTACTGTGTAAAAGCATTGACATTCAGAAGATGATTTTATGATCTTATCTGTTGGTGTGTACTATGTGCTCATATAAAGAAGTGACCTGGCACACCGAGAAATACAAAGAGTACGAGCTGCTTTGGGCCATTTATGTGCTGAAAAAGCGCATACTTTTAAGGGTATGTTCGCACAGTGTATTGCGGCGCATACAGTACGCACCGCAATACACCGTGTGTTTCGGGAGCTCGCGCTGATCAGCGTGTACTCCCGAGGCACGAGGGAGAGGGGGGGCGGCCGGGCGCCGGCCCCATAGACATGCATTACTCGCAGAATGCAATCACTGCAAATAAATGACGTCACTTATCTCCTCGCGCGTTCAGTACGATTGTATTGTACGTGTGGGGGACGAGGCGTAATCCATAGTTCTCTATGAGAGCTATGGATTACCATAATTGCGGGGCACATTTCACCGCGTATTAAGCGCAATACGTGGCGAAATACGCCCACAATTATGCGAGAAAATAAACCGTGTGAACATTACCTTACAGTGCTCAATGCAGCATATTGTGGCGTACACCAGTGTGAGCCACAGTACGCCGTGTGAACATAGCCTTACTGTCAGACAGTTTTCATAAATGGGGCCCGTACTAATTTTGCACCCTGTTCATGGTATCCGTCTATACTGACCAGGGCCGTTCCTAGAGGCGGGCAGGGCGGGCGGTCGCCCGGGGCGCCGAGGCTCCGCTCACCCGAGGGGGGCGCCGTGACCGCCCGCCCCTAGGAACGGCCCTGACTCTGCGCGACTTTTTTATAACAGTAGCGTAGAGCCAGCAGCTGCCAGTACAAGGAGGAGGCAGGACAGGAACGATCCGTCCCGCCTCCTCCCCTGTATGTATCGGCGCTCACTGAGCACCGATACATACACAGCGTCGCAGGGGGCGCACAGCTTTCACCGCGCCCCCTGCGACGCTGGGATCTGCTCGGTAGGCAGCTCTGCCGCCGCGGAGATCCCTAGGAGCTGCTGAGCAGTGTAAGCAGCGTGACGACGTCACGCTGCTTACACTGCTCAGCAGCTCACACCGCTGAGCAGCTCCGGACCAGGACGCGTGGACCGAGGTGAGTACTCTTTTGTTATTTTAGAATTACAGACAGGGGCATCACTGGCTACAAGGGGGGCATCACTGGCTACAGGGGGGGCATCACTGGCTACAGGGGGGGCAGCACTGGCTACAGGGGGGGCAGCAGCACTGGATACAAGGGGGGGCACACTGGCTACAAGGGGGGCACAATGGCTACAAGGGGGGCACAATGGCTACAATGGGGACATCACTGGCTACAATGGAGGCACACTAGCTACAAGGGGGGCATCACTGGCTACAAGGGGGCATCACTGGCTACAAGGGAGGCATCACTGGCTACAAGGAGGGCATCACTGGCTACAAGGGGGGCACACTGGCTACAAGGAGGGCACACTGGCTACAAGGAGGGCACACTGGCTACAAGGGGGGCATCACTGGCTACAAGGGGGACACACTGGCTATAAGGGGGGCACACTGGCTACAAGGGGGGCATTCTGGCTACAAGGGGGCATCACTGGCTACAATGGGGGCATCACTGGCTACAGGGGGGCATCACTGGCTACAAAGGGGCATCACTGGCTACAGGGGGCATCACTGGCAACAGGGGGCATCACTGGCTACGGGGGCATCACTGGCTACAGGGGGCATCTACTGGCTACAGGGGCATCTACTGATAACGGGGCATCTACTGGCTACAGGGGGCATCAACTGGCTAAAGGGGGCATCAACTGGCTACAGGGGGGGCGTCTACTAGCTTAGGGGGGGCATCACTGGCTACAGGGGCATCTACTGGCTACAGGGGGCATCTACTGGCTACAGGGGGTATCAACTGGCTACAGCGGGCATCAATGGCATCAACTGGCTACGGGGGCATCAACTGGCTACAGGGGGGGCATCTACTGGCTTATGGGGGGCATCACTGGCTACAGGGGGCAACTACCTGGCTATAGGGGGCTACTACATGGCTACAGGGGCTATTACATGGCTACCATATGAGGTGCTATAGATGGGGAGTTTGTATAGAGAAAGGAATTGGTTGGGAAGTGCTGATAAAGTGAGGAGTCTTAAGATATCATGGCGTCTAGGACAGATGAAGAAGAAGAAGAAGAGAAAGAGAACAACTCTTCAGAGACGTGTCCTGTGGGTCACTAGATATGACTTTACTGTAATCATTTATATGTCTGCAGAGCCTGTGTACAGCGGGTATCCATCATTGTATGCCGGTAATATTGGTTGAAGTATAATGGTTTGTATTCAGTTATGGTCAGTTTGTATTATTCAGTCACTATATGGTGGTGATATGTGGTCACCGTGTTGCTGTATCTGGTCACTATGTGGTGATATGTAGTCATGGTGTGGTGGTATTATTCGGTCACTTTGTGCTGGCGATATGTGGTCTTAGTGGTCTTGGGATTCTGGTTGGTGTAACAGTGTAATTTGGTAACTGTATGACTATTATCTAGTAGTTTTATATGTAGCACATTGTGGTAAAGCTTTCTGTATATTTTGGCTTTGATTGATGGTGATGCACTGTGTTTCATTATGGCACATTATGTTACATGCGGAGGGGGGGGGGACTTCTTCACCTCGCCCTGAGTGAAATTTAGCCTAGGAACGGCCCTGATACTGACACCACCAAAGACTTTAGGGTAAACATAGTCCGAATTGGATTTGTTGGATCTGTTTAATGATGGGAACCAGTGGTACCCAACCGACCCCACTGACTACAATGGGGTCCATTGGGTTTCTGCCCTGGTGATTGTCGTTAAACAGAAAAAACAGGTTTGCATGCTGTGCTATTTTTTCTGTCTACGGCTAAATCTGCAGTAGATGCACAAAAAAAAACCTTATGACAGATGTGAACCAGACCTTACGGTACATCCGTTTTTGTGTCTGCTACAGAAACTGTGTATCTTCGGTAATTTAGGCTATGTTATTCCATCCATTCAAGGTATCAGGGTTGGGGAACCTATTTCACGGTACCCCAATAGTTACCGCAAACACCCAATAGAGTTCACTAGAACAAAGTCTTATTTAGACGATGTTTGCTCCATTGCTGGTGGTATATGTGGTAGACCATTGTGTCCCACACTGAAAGCACCTGATAATTAGAGCAAATGTAATCAGTAGATAGAACTATGTTCTGTTACGATACCCCATTGGATATCTCAGTAGTAGGGAACAGTGCTGTGAACCAAGCCTAAATAGGGCAAATGTCCAATTCAGATTACATTTGCCCTATAGAAATCTATTGTCCTGCCGTGGTAGCTGTCGGGATACATTTCTCATGGTATCCCGACAGATAAAAGAAACACTACTAGAATGGAGCAATAAGATCAGGGCCAGGACATTGGTTAGGCGAAGGTAGGCGACCACCTAGGGCTCCACTTCATCCTAGGCAGGAAGGGGCGCAAATGGGCATGGAGTGGGCTGAATTTTACATTGGGAGCGGAGGGGTGGGGAGCTACATGCCTTATTTGCCTAAGGTGCCAAGATACTTTGTCCCAGCCCCAAACAGAATATGGTCACCCCAGATTTCTGGCTTCTGTTTAACACACAAACAAGGTTATGTTAAAAGGAGGCTTCTGCCAAGAAGTGGTATCCATCTCCCTTAGGGTTACATTGTAAAAATAATGAGCGACATGTCTCAACACGCTAACGCCAGTTTTTTTGGTCTATTTTGTGGCAAAACCACTTTTGACGCCATATTCTTGTTGTAAATTAACTGTCATACACCAAAACTAGGCGCATTATACGCCGGGCACGACACTTTGTAATGCGCCTAAATATGTTGCACTGTGCGCCCCATCACACAATGCGCCTATTGAGGCGCATTACATATGCTACCAATGATATGCTATGCGCTGCGAGTTGCGCACTGCGCCTTATGTGATTCAATGCGCCTTTTTCGGCGTAATGTGCCTTTTTAGGTGCATTAAGTTTTCTATAGAAGATATATCTGATGCCAGTTTTTAGAAAGTATCGGACTTTCAGGCGCACTTTACACTGATTTAATGCGCCTAAAACTGGCATGGATACGGCACTTTTCGGACATGTCGCTCAAAATGTATACTAAATCCCGTTGTATAGGATAACGTAGGCTCCTGTATTATTCTATACATATACAGATGTATACAGGCCAAACAGAAGCTAAACAGAACACACTTTTTGCCTCTGTTGAGCCATTTAACTTGTTGCCGACCACCCGTCAAACATCTAGGCGTTGCCCGTATATCTCTGTACGGATGTTTTGGAACGGCGGTGTAGACAGCACAGCTGTACATTAATGTTACAGCTACACAGGTGGAGAGCCGGCTATCAGTGCTAGATGGGTTCTCAACTGACAGGGATGGTTTATTACCATCCCTTCCTTCTCGTCCGCTGTGTATACAGTATTCAAGGAGCACTTTATACACAGACAGGCAGTAGGCCTGACAGCTTCCTAGCCAGGCGGTCACATAACCACCATGGCTCAGTAGTTACAAATGCTGCTGGGTTTTATCAGACCTAGATCAGCTCTAGTAAATATAGGGAATGTATTTCCACTGTAACTGGGGCTAATTTATCAACTCTAGATACAGGAGAAATCAGAAAAAAAAGTGATGTAGAAATGTCTCCCAGTGGTCTGACCTTATCTTAGGCACATTATGTAAAACAAAAAACACCCCCACAGACTAAATAAAATGTTATTAAAATTAATACAGCCCAAACCGCAACATTTAACCCCACCCCTGACTAACCTAAATTTCATATCATATATACATATATATTATATATATACATATATATTATATATATATATATATATATATATATATATATATATATATATATATATATATATATAAACGTCCGTGATGGAAAAGTTAGACAATTATAAAATTTATTTTAGCTCCACTTTTGCTGTTCAAAAAATAAATGAATTTAAAAAAAAAAGTGAAAAACAAAACTTTTTTTTCTATTTTCCCTGACATCATTTAAAAAAATATATAATGTAAAAAATATACATAAAAATAAAGCCTAACATATTACGGTAAAAAGACCAAAAAATTTGTAGAATAACAATGCAAGAAAGTTTTAAAGATAACTTTTAAACCTGCACATACTAACAGTGCATTTTTAATGCGTTTTTGACTCGTTTTTTATGTGTTTTTTTTAGCCAAAAGACACAGTAATCAATGCTGTACATTACTGCCCAAAAAACGTATCAAAAACGCACCGTTTGAAAGCACCCCAAGGGCATGTCCCCACGGCACGGGTTTTCAGCCGGTTTTTCAGACCGCCTGAAAAACTGGCCGAAAATGAGCACAATGCTCTATGGAAAACCCGTGCAGCAGCCCCCACTGCACGGGTTTTCCGCCCGGTGGTTTTGCCGCCAGCGGTCCGGAGGCAAAACATTGAACATGCACAATCTTCCGTCCGGTTTCTGGACGGAAGATGTGCTTCTCAATGGGAGGGCTCTTCTCCGCTCATCGTGGAGAAAAGCCGTCCCCCCTGCGGCCGTGGGGACGGGCGCAAAACAGGACAAATACCGGCCGGGAAACCGGACAGTATTTGTCCTATGCCATGGGGATGCGCCCTAAGGGAATGTGCCTGGTCAGGAACTGGTTAATCTTATGGATTCGTTAAGCACATACGTCAGGAGCTTTCAATGCGTACACGCTATGCAGACATTATAAACAGAATGTGTCCCTAGCTTTAGAAAACCAAGAAAAAATAGAAAAGACCGAGAGTTTAAGAATTGAGAGAAAAGAACGAGACTGAGAATATGACAGAAAAGAGACAGTACTGGAAAAAAAAAAAAAGCCATCCTGAGAGTAAGGGCGCATCCCCACGGCACAGGACAAATACCGGCCAGTTTGCCGGCCGGTATTTGTCCTGTTCTGCGCCCGTCCCCACGGCCGCGGGGGGGACGGCTTTTCTTCACGATGAGCAGGGAACAGCCCTCCCCCCTCCCATTGAGAAGCACAGATTCCGTCCGAAAACTGGACGGAAGATGGTGCTTTCTCAATGTTTTGCCGCCAAACCGCCGGGCGGGAAACCCATGCAGTGGGGACTGCTGCACAGGTTTTGCATAGAGCACAACTGTGCTCATTTTCGGCCAGTTTTTCAAGCGGTCTGAAAAACCGCAAACCGGCTGAAAAACAGTCCGAAAACCCGTGCTGTGGGGACATGCCCTAAAGAAGAGAAAACATGAGAGATAATAAACAATGCAAATAATAGAGACCGTAGACAAGGCAAGACTGAAGAAAATTAGACTGTCCGTGACAACCAAGAAGGTAGAGACCAGAAGAGAGAGCAAGAAAGGAGATGGACCTGCAGCAAAGACATGAGATGAGAAAGAACAAAGAGATAGCCTGAGAAAATGAGAGGAGAGCTGGAGAAACGGATTAAAGAAGGCCACTGACACAAGGACACAAGGCCACTGACACAAGGCCAGTCACCAGATTAAACCGACTGATATAACTAGGAACTGTCCTCTGCTTGTGTAATGAGACAGCCTAATGCTATAAATACTCTGTGCTGCTGGGTTGTGTAGGGATTTTGCAGCTTTTGGCTATAATTGTCCAATGTAATGATCACTACACAGTAATCATTTGCACTTCAGTTTGTTATTGTACCACAATAAAGCGGTCTTTATATCACCATATACAGTAGAAACCAGAGGTTTACATACACAGCATGTTTTTCTCACTATCCAATATGAAATCAGAGTAAACATTACCCGTTTTAGGTCAATTAGGAACCAAAATTATTTATATTGCCAAATGCCAGAATAATGAGAGAGAAAATTTTTAGGGCAATTTTAGTATTTTCTTTAAGGTCAAACGTTTACATACACTAGGATTAATATGCCCTTAAACAATTTGGGACAGCCTATATGATGAGGTCATGTCTTTGGAAGCTTCTGAGATACACCTGTGGATGTATTTTAAATTACACCAAAAACACACTGCTTCTATGTGTAACATCACGGGAAAGTGTAAATAAATCAGTCAAGAGATCAGGAAGGGAATTGTGGACTTGCACATGTCTGGTTCATCCTTGGGTGCAAATTTCAGATACCTGTAGGTGCCTCGTTCATCTGTATAAACAATTATACGCTAGTACAAACAAGATGGGAATGTCCAGTCATCATACCGCTCAGGAAGGAGACGGGTTCTGTGTCTCAGAGATGAACATGCATTGGTCCGACATGTGCATATCAACCCAAGAACAAAAGCAAAAGACCTTGGGAAAATGCTGGAAGCTGGTAAGACTGTGTCAATATCCACTGAAGCATACTGCCAAACTGGTTACAAAGTGGCTTAATGTTTTGGAGCGGCCATCACAAAGCCCTGATCTCAATCCTGAAAATTGATGGGCAAAGCTGAAAAGGCAGGTGTGAGCAAGACAAACATGGCTCAGTTACACCAGTTCTATCAGGAGGAATGGGCCAAAATTCTTACCAACTATTGTGAGAAGCTTGTAGAAGGATATCCAAAATGTTTGACCCAACTCATACAGCTTAAGGGCAATGCTACCAAATACTAATGAAATGTATGTAAACTTTTGACTCTGCAGAAAGTAATAAAGATGCTTTAAATAATTCTCTCTCATTATTCTGGCATTTGGCAAATTTTAATAATTTTGATAATCCTAATTGACCTAAACCAGGTAAGGTTTATTCTGATTTCATGTCAGATAGTGAGAAAAAACATGCATGTGTCTTTTTATATAGTGTATGCAATCTTCTGGTTTCAACTTTATAGTGTGCCTAGGTCAGTCCTCGTTGTTGATGCTTCACATTTGACATCATTTTACAGTTTATACAATACATAGCCAAAAGTCTTTGCATCCCTACCACATTAGCAGTATATGGGCTTATTGAACATGCCATTATATGAATGTTGAAGAAGACCTGCGACATCTCCTGACATGTCTGTTTTAGTAAATTCTTGTGTTCCCTGTCAAATTATAATTATCTTATACAGTATCTCGGAAAAGTAAGTACACCCCTTTTCCTGTAAATATTGTATTATATTTTTTATGGGACAACACTGAATATATGACACTTTGATACAAAGTAAAGTACAAACACTTTAAATCAAATGGATCTCGCCTTATTTGCAGCTTAAATATCACCTGGCATTTCCCATGGTCGTGTTGCTTGCTCTTGTTGCTCGGATGTCAGGCCCCAGTCACAGGACAAATTCAGTCAGCAAAAAAGTTCCAAAAATCCAGCAGTAGCAGTAGCATAAAATCTTTGTTTGCTTTATTAAATTATAAATGTGCAGAGGGTAATAAAAATAACCAACATGTTTCGGGCAGACTGTTTGCCCTTGTTCAAGTCAATAAAGCAAACAAAGATCTTACGCTGCTGGATTTTTGGAGCAAAGTAAAGTAGTCAATGTACAGCTTGCATAATTGTAAATTTTATCTGCCCTCAAAATAACACACAGCCATTGATGTATAAGCCACTGGCAACAAAAGTGACTACACCCCTAAGTTAAAATGGCCAGCAAACTGTTTGCAGGCTTTCTTGTGCATCATCTTTAGAAGAGGTTTCCTTCTGGGACGACAGCAATGTAGACCAATTTGATGCAGTGTGCAGTATGATCTGAGCACTGACAGGCTGTCCCCCCACCATTTTAACCTCTCAAGCAGTGCTGGCAGCACTCATACGTCTATTTTGTAAAGATAATCTCTGAATATGACGCTGAGCACGTGCCCTCAACTTCTTTGGTCGACCATAGCGAGGCCTGTTCCGAGTGGAAACTTTCTTGTTAAACTGCTGTATGGTCTTGACCACCGTGTTGCAGCTCAGTTTCAGGCTGTTGGCAATCTTCTTATAGCGTAGGTCATCTTTATGTACAGCAACAATTGTTTTTTCAGATCTTCTACAGTTCTTTCTTATCCCTGGCATCACATGACACCAGGGAGGGAAAGTGGCATATCGGGCACAATTTGCCCATTTTCACTTAGAGGTGTACTCACTATTGTTGCCAGCAGTTTAGGCATTGATGGCTGTGTGTTGAGTTATTGTAAGGGCACACCAAATTTACTGTTATACAAGCTGTACACTGACTACATGGTATTACATGTCAGGTCTTCACTGCTGTCCGATGAAGAGATATAATACAATATTTACAAAAATGTGAAGGGTGTACTCACTTTTGTGAGATACTGTAACTTTATGTTGTGCGGTTTCTCTGTTATTCCCTCTAGAAATTGATTACCAATTTGTCGGCTGGGTGTTACCTGTTAGGTGGGGGAATGTCCGTGCACAGCCTGACATTGTCCATTCAGTGTTGACAATCCGTGTTTGCATGGACACAGCCAGGATCGGACTGGTCCACAGGGGAATAAGGGAAACCTCCGGTGGGTCTCTTGAACACAGCTGACCTGGAGTTGTTTTTTTTACTGCATATACATCCTCAAAAGAGGCAAAAAACAAGAGGCAGGGCATAGGAGCCATGTACAGTCATTTACAGCAGCTGTAGGGTGGGCCCGTAAAATAAGCTCCACCAGTGGGGCCTGAAACTGCTCAACTGGCGGGTCCCTAGAATCAACTCCACCTGTGGGCCCTAGGCACCCAGTCCGACACTGGACACAGCCCTTTGAAAACAAGAACGGTAACACCCACCTGACTGACTCAGTAATACATTTCTAGATGGACTAACAGAGGAACAGCACAAAACAGAGTTATGAGAGAAGATGCTCCAGAATGGTTACTCCAAAAGGATTTACTAAAACAGACATGTCAGGAGATGACACAGGTCCCCTTTAATTTGGAGTTGGCCACTTTGACACTTTCACTATTCCGAGAAGACTTAGAGCGACATTACCCAACACGCCAACCCCAGTTTTTTTGGTCTATATTCCGCTAAAACCGCTTTTGACGCCATATTATGGATGTAAATGAACTGTCATACACCAAAACTAGGCGCATTATATGCTGGGAATGACACATTGTAATGTGCCTAAAAATGATGCGCTGTGCACCTCCATAACGAAATGCAACTATTGAGGCACATAGCACATCATTACAAGTGTATATGTGTTAGGCGCATTTCACATTTTACAAGTATGTGTTAGTCGCATTTCATATACTTGTAATGATAAGCTATGCGCCTCTGTGCATGATGTGCCTCGATAGGGGCATTAGATACGCGATTTGTGCTAATCGCGGCACAAAACATTTCATTGGTAGAGTATGTAATGCACCTATCGAGGCACATTGCGCACGGAGGCACATAGCTTATCATTACAAAAATATGAAATGCGCCTAACACTTAGGCTAGGTTCACACGGCGTAATGGCGGGGTGTACAGTACGCCCCGCAATTACGCCGGTGTTCGGGAGTTTACGGCGATCGCCGCGTACTGCCGTGGGGCAGGGGGGCCGGCAGCCCGCCTTCCCCATAGACATTCATTATTAGCGGCACGTATTCGCCGCTAGTAATTGACCAGTCACTTCTCTCCCCGCACGGCGTTTATGCCGCCCGGAGAGAGGAGGCGTAATCCATAGTTCTCTATGAGAACTGTGGATTACCGTAATGACTGGGGCGCATTTAGCCCATATTTGAGCGCAGTACGGCATGCGAAGTACGGACCGAAATGCGCCCCATTTGACTCCGTGTAAACCTAGCCTTACTTGTAAAATGTGAAATATGCCTAACACATATACACTTGTAATGATGTGCTATGCGCCTCAATAGACGCATTTCGTTATGGAGGCGCACAGCGCATCATTTTTAAGTTAATTATGCTTACTATGCAAGGTATATCTGGCGCCAGATTTTTGATAGGGTCGGACTTTCTGGCGCACTTTACACTTATTTAATGCGCCTAAAAACTGACGTACCACCGCCAATTTTCAGACATCTTGATCTTAGATTTTATACGAATTTGTCCTTTAGTTGTGAGATCTGCTATTGATGTTGGGTGAAAAGGCTAGTCTTATACTAGGCATTACATTTCATACCAAAAGTGTTGACTGGGATTGAGAGCAGGACACTTTGTAACAAAAAACACTGTGTTCTGTAAGGCCCAGTTCACACGGCTTATTGCCGGCGTAATTGCGGGGACGGATTTCGCCCCGCAATTACCCGGCAGCCGTGCAGCGGGGCGGGGCGGCGGGCCGGCAGCTCGCCGGCCCCATAGACATTCATTATTCACGGCGCGTACGCGCCGTAAATAATGTGCATGTCACTTACTCCCCGCGGGGAGAGACGGAATCCATAGTTCTCTATGAGAACTGTGGGTTACCATAATGACATGGACTGATTGGAGCCGTACTGCAGTGCAAATCCGGCGCGCAGTACGGCTCCAATCCGCGCCCAAATAAGCCGTGTGAACATGGCCTAATTGTTCAATAATAAAATTAATTCTCAAACATACATCTTACTACAAATTGTGCACACAGTGAGCCAGATGTATGAAAGTCTTAGGCAGTGCTGCGCCAAATTTGAGTTCATGCTTATGTTTTAAAGTGTCTCACAAAATGACGCATGCCAATAAAAAGTGTCCTACACCGTGACTTTTGTCTCAGCCTTGCCACTTTGTACATGGCATGAATAACGACACATGAATTACAACACTTTTTGTCATTTGAGCTACATAAATGTGTCGTATTGTTCAAATTGGCATGGACACGCTCCCTGAAGAGTGGCGCAGACAAAAGTGTCGGTCTTATCAGGTGGGCTCATTCTTTTTGGCAGAAATGCTTTAGGAATAGGTCTGATATGGCACACATCATTCTTTCTGTTGTAACCTATGCCAGAAAACTTTCATACATGTGTACATACGTTGATTTGAACAAAAAGTGCAACTTGCATGAATGGGGCTGCGCCAGTTTTCTGCATCAAGAAGCTGTAGTAGATCTGTTCTATAGATGTATCAACAGTCGCACACCAAACTTTGGCGCAATAAACACCTGCACAACAATTTTTAATGCGCCAAAGATTTGGAGCGTTCTGGGGACACGTCGCACCACATTAGTAGAATTAGACACATTCAAGTTTAAAACACAAATATATGTTTGCCATAAGACATTGCATCTTCAGGGGTATAGAGGCTTAGAGCAGGACTCTTTGTAGTTATTCAAGTTCCCTCTCACCAAATTAGTCTCCCCATAGGTTTATGAGCTGTCCGTTTGCACATCAGGTTAAAATACTGGCCGGTTTCTGATTAAAAGAATCTGGCCAGTATTTTGACATTGTGTATGTGATTTTGGGGAACGGTTCTGTCCGCGTTTTTTCGGATATGCCCGTCCCTCTCAACCACTGACATGTTCATGTTCTGCCTGAAAACCGGGTGGAAGAATGAACATGTAAAAAAAAAAAAACTGCCTGACAGAAAATGCATGCAGTGTGGATTTAAACCAATGTAAAAGGTTGATAGTTTATTACAGATGGTTTCTGGATTTGAAAAACGTCTGTACGGACTGAAAAAAAGTGCGAAACGCGTTAAGTTTTTATATGTCATATGTTTTTAATGATGCGAAGGCATAACTACCTTTGCATTTTTTTAAGAATAAAAAGACAAGTTTTATGTTATAAGCCTGCATTCTTGGCTTCCTTTTTGGAGTTCCCCACGTGCACCAGGTCTATTGTTTTTTCTCCTCAGTATTATTCCGAACTCGGCGTTCTTCCCGGGCGTTGAAGTAACCAAGACCTTCGGCTTCCATGTTATGGGCTACGGACCACAAAAGCCCTGCAAACGCATATGAGAGTTGTGCCTCTAAATTAGGAGCACAACCTCACTAGGTGAGCATACCGATCCTTGGATTTTTATCTGTATATCTAGACGTACTTCACTATTGTGCGCCCCCTTGTTTTTTTCTATTCTTTGTCTCTTTACTGACTGAAAAACCTGCCGCGGGTACAAGCCCTAATACTTTCAAAAATTATCCAACATAGCACAAAATAAATCTCCCCCACTGTGTCCATACATTACTTTTACTGTACCAATCCTATATTACATTGTGTATTATACTGCAGTGCCCCTACTACATATTCATTAGGACTCATTCACCAGACAGATTCTAAAAGAGTGAACATTCTGCAACTTTTGGCCAAGCTAGAAAGAGGAGGTGAGGTATGAATCCACAAATCTATCAAGTAATTCTCTCTGATCACAACTAGCAACCCTTCCTCAAATAACCTATGCATAAGATGGCGACACTCAAGAATAGACACATCTAAACGGCTCATGTGAAATGAGTTAGGACTCTCGCAGCACCACCTTTGGCTTTAGCGTTCCTCAATTCACATCTAATTCTCTAAGCCTTGCAATGTGAATGGGATTAGAGTCAACTAGATATGAATAGGTGGCACTACAAGAGTTCTAGCTCATTTCCCATGAGCCCTTTAGAATGTATTTAAAGGGTTCTACGGGACCATCTTTTTCTTTGTTATAGGGCTCATAATTGTATTGTATTAAACTTTGTAATTCATACTTATTAAAAATTATTTACCTGTCCTGCTGCGCAGAACCAGGCAAAAAGCCCTGTCCTCCCCTCACCCTTATCACCTGCAAACTATGTGACGTTCATTGATCACATGAATAATACATCACACTCAGTTGGTGTACTTTGAAACCAGGCTCAGCTCAGGAACACTCCCCTGTAGTGGGTGTGACTTGAGCAGAGAATGATCTAGCTGCATTCTTGCCAGTCTGTTGTTTGAAAGTGAATAGAAGTAATTAAGTTAGAGTAATTACAGGGGAGGGAGAACTGTTTGTTTATCTTTGAGTCCTGCTCATAGTAATGGGAGCAGAGGATAGCAGTTCAGAGCTGGGGGGTTGTGTACTGCTGTCATGCAATGCAGAGCTGTAGGAATTACACATAATGTCAGCATATAGACCCCAATACGTTATCCCTTTCAAAAACAGACAGCAACACATTTTGAGGTTTATTTTTTTATGACCATAAACTATTTAAAAGAACAACTTTGTATTATAAAACCCAGTGTGAAAAATCCATTAGTAAAATGAGGAAGCCTACCATTAAACACATGAACAAACAACCCCAGAGATAATAACGACAGAGTCACTAGTATACTGTGGTAGTATAATACAGGCTCTGAAACATCATGGATGACCAATCCAAAGCCAGTGCTGCAATATTTTGTCCAGCATATGACTTACGGACAAGTCTCTGATAATGTGACTTACGGATAATGTCTCAATATTCAAGGGTCGTTATCATCCATTACAACCAGAGCAGCTATTACCAAAGGTTAAGAAATGCAAGGCATTCACATGATTTGCTGTTATATGGTATCACCCCTCAAAGTATTACAGACTTAAATTATTTGTATTCTGAATACTTTAACCTCTATAACCAACAAGTCCCCATTCACATGGCGTTTTGTCCTCCGACACAGGTATCCATCTACCATGCTTCTGTGCTGGTCTGGAAATAGAGCTAAAGAGACTATAGGCCTCATTTATCAAATCTTTCATTGTTACCCATAGCAATCAATCAGAGCTCAGCTATCATTTTTGAAACTGTACCAGAAAAATTAAAGGGGTTGTCTCACTGCAAGGATTGCTTTTTATGTTAAAGATCTTGCAAAAACAAGTCACTTTGTAATATATGTCCATTAATAGTGTCCTACCTATTCCTAGATATCCCCTCTTGTATGGGCTGCATCAGCTTCTCAAGTCGCTATAGCTACAGACCTGTTCAATCTCTCTTCATAGGCTGACAGCGCTGGTTGCTATAGCTATAGACCTGGCTTCTACTGCAGCATACTAGAAGCCAGTAAACACGCCCCTGAATTCAAAATGAAACCAAGAAAACAGGACTGGGGTAAGATGAATCTATGTAGTGAGACAACCCCTTTAAAGTTGGCCTCTGGTTGGTATGGGCAGTATCGACAGTTTTGATAAATGAAGCCCCATGTTCGCTCTGTTATTCTCATGAGCCCATTGCAGTATGTTAGGATACCTATTTTTGGGGTAGAAGACTATACACAATGTGAACAGTCCCGAAATTCTTTAGTTGTCCTCTTAAAAGGAATGGGTCACCAAAAAATTACTTATTGTTTAACTCACATTTTTATGTTAAACACATTTTTTAGGAATTTTTCATTTTTTTTTAAATTTTCCATATCACTTTCAATATTTTTAAAAAAATTCTTAAGTCCTGCAGTTTTCACTTTGGCCACTAGGCCTAATAATAGTCTGACACGTTCTGTGCGGAAAGATTTTCAGTAGTCTACTCATAATCGGTACAAGCAGGGTTAGACTGAAAGGGGACACCAGTGTGTATAGATAACATAGGATCCACCAGTCACAATAGGAGATAGTCACAGTTCACCCTCTTCCCCTCCCTGTACACTGACTTCTTCCCAGGTTACAGAGCATGACTAGAAAACTCTCCAGTTAGTCTTAAGGCTCCTATGTGCATGAAGCTGCTGTAAAGTATCTCTGTTGTTTAAAGCAGTGCAAGCAAAAATGCTGTCCCCACAATCATATATAGACGAGTGAATTGAGAAATTTACAATCAGAAAATAAAAACGGCTAAGAAAAGAATATGGGGACAGATTTCCTTTAAGTCAAGTGATTAAAAATGAATTTTCAGTCACTTATATCTGTCTCTAGGGATGCTGGATGCCATTACAGCTCCCACAGAGCTTGTCAATCAGTTTTTTCAGACTCTTGACCATTCTGTCAAGTAATGCAGCAATACAAGAACAGTGTGAAATTCCCCTATTTAAAAAGGGGACTGGCCACAAGAAGTTATGAAAAGCTAAACACATTACACAGCAGCAAAGAATCCATATATGTCATAGGATTACTTAAAGGGAACCTGTCAGGTGGTTTATTCTGCCCTATCTGAGAGCAGGATGTGATAGTGGGAGAGAAGTTAAAGGGGTTTTCTCGCTACAAAGATCATATCTATAATGAAAGGGACAGCAAATATAGGCACTTTTGCAACTGGTTTGTATTACCTAAATCATTTAGTATAGCAGCTATTAGCTAATCTGTAAGTGTCTAGAGCCAAGTCTGAAGGCTGGGGGTTGGGACACGCCCTCTTTGCTGTGATTGGCTGCCTGATATTTAATTCAACCCTGGTCAGGACATGCACCCTGTGCTGTGATTGGCTGTCCTGTGTCCAAGTGAAAGTGAAACTGAGCTCCCAGGGACAGCTCTGATGTGAAGGATCTGGGCAATGCTAGGTTCACTCCCCCAGCCATATAACACACACAGTGGGGAAAAAAAGGTATTTAGTCAGCCACCAAGTTCTCCCACTTAAAAAGATGAGAGAGGCCTGTAATTGACATCATAGGTAGACCTCAACTATGAGAGACAAAATGAGAAAACAAATCCCGAAAATTACATTATCTGATTTGGAAAGAATTTATTTGCAAATTATGGTGGAAAATAAGTATTCGGTCACCTACAAACAAGCAAGATTTCTGGCTCTCACAGACCTGTAACTTCTTCTTTAAGAGGCTCCTCTGTCCTCCACTCATTACCTGTAGTAATGGCACCTGTTTGAACTTGTTATCAGTGTAAAAGACACCTGTCCACAACCTCAAACAGTCACACTGCAAACTCCACTATGGTGAAGACCAAAGAGCTGTCGAAAGACACCAGAAATAAAATTGTAGCCCTACACCAGGCTGGGAAGACTGAATCTGCAATAGGCAAGCAGCTTGGTGTGAAGAAATCAACTGTGGGAGCAATATTTAGAAAATAGAAGACATACAAGACCACTGATAATCTCCCTCCATCTGGGGCTCCACGCAAGGTCTCACCCCGTGGGGTCAAAATGATCACAAGAACAGTGATCCCAGAACCACATGGGGGACCTAGTGAATTACCTGCAGAGAGCTGGGACCAATGTAACAAAGGCTAATATCAGTAACACACTACGCCACCAGTGACTCAGATCCTGCAGTGCCAGACGTGTCCCCCTGCTTAAGCCAGTACATGTCTGGGCCCGTCTGAAGTTTGCTAAAGAGCATTTGGATGATCCTTAAGAGTATTAGGAAAATGTCATATGGTCAGAGAGAGGAGAGAGAAAGCCTTGTTGCATCCAAAGAACACCATACCTACTGTGAAGCATGGGGGTGGCAACATCATGCTTTGGGGCTGTTTCTTTGCAAAGGGACCAGGATGACTGATCTGTGTACATGAAAAAATGAATGGGGCCATGTATTGTGAGATTTTCAGTGAAAATCTCCTTCCATCAGCAAAGGCATTGAAGATGAAACATGGCTGGATCTTTCAGCATGACAATGATCCCAAGCACACCACCAGGATAATGAAGGAGTGGATTCGTAAGAAGCATTTCAAGGTCCTGGAGTGCAGCCAGTCTCCAGATCTCAACCTCATAGAAAACCTTTGGAGGGAGTTGAAAGTCCATGTTGCCCAGCAACAGCCCCAAAACATCACTGCTCGAGAGGAGATCTGCATGGAGGAATGGGCCAACATACCAGCAACAGTGTGTGCCAACCTTGTGAAGACTTACAGAAAACTTTTGACCTCTGTCATTGCCAACAAAGGATATATAACAAAGTATTGAGATGAACTTTTGTCATTGACCAAATACTTAGTTTCCACCATAATTTGCAAATAAACTCTTTCCAAATAACACAATGTGATTTTCTGGATTTGTTTTCTTGTTTTGTCTCTCATAGATGAGGTCTACCTCAATTACAGGCCTCTCTCATCTTTTTAAGTGGGAGAACTTGCACAATTGGTGGCTGACTAAATGCTTTTTTCCCCCACTGTATAATACATGTTAGACACAATGACAAGATGTCATTTTATATGATATTAGGGGGCTGTATGTATAACTGTTTACAGCAATGCAGGTGTTCTGGTTACAATGAGCTTGTGGAGGGAGGTGACAGCTCTCCAGTCATCAGAACGGACCATTGCAGGAGGTCTGCAGAGCTGTGATATCCTATCCCTTCCACTGCTCACACAGAATGAGGATGATGACTCAGGAGGGTGCAGGGAAAGGGTGTGATGTCACCAGTCTTTGGTGAGGGAAGACCCACCTACTGGGAGGAGAGATCCGTCCCTGGATTTGAAGCTTTAAGAGAGAGAAAGCTCAAGATGCCTGTGAAAGCCTATACTGAGATAGCCCCTTTAAGTTAAAAGCAAAGAAAATATTAATTATTATTAATTACCCCGCCCATATACACTGATTGACAGTTTACTTAGCACACACTGATACAAGAAAAGCTGCCAGTCACTGAAGGTGGAAGCGCCGGGAGTATGGAGCAGGCTCATTCGCTGAGCCTGCTTCATATGCGGCAGGTGCCGGCTGTTAGATACAGCAGACACCCGCCGCTAACAGCAGAGATCAGAGCTGGCTCTTATCTCTGCTGTTTAAGCTCATAGATGCCAATGCTGATCGCAGCACCTAAGTGAATGAAAAAGGCTTCCATCTCCCTCATATTTCTCGTTTTAGTATGTCTGGCCTCAGACAGGCAACTTTGTACACCCTAGTGTATTGTTTATACAATGCAATAGGTTATGTTAACAATCATGCCCCCTACTGGTGAAGCACCCTAGGAGCACTCAATGTTAAAGTAAAAAGATAATAATAATAATGTTTTAAAGTATAAAAAAAATTAAAAAAATAAATAAATTCAAAATCGCCCCCTTTTCGCCATTTTACTAATAAAAAAGTAAAAAAGTTACACATAGTTGGCATCGCCGTACCTGTCTGATCTATTTAAATATAACATTATCTTGTACACTGAAGAAAAAAATTCCAAATGTCAAAATTGCTTTTTTTTGTCAATTCATGTCCCCTAAAATTGAAATAAATATGATCAAAAAAGTCACATCTATCCCAAAATGGTAGCAATAAAAAGTACTTTTCAGTCTGCAAAAAATGCCCCCTCACCCCGGTCCATATGTGGAAGTACAAAAAAAGTTATTGCTCGCAGAAAATGGCGCTGGGGCCTGCAAAATACAGATAACACATCATTTATACCAAAACGTAAATGTCATAAAAACAAACTCCTGCAAACAAGGCGCAAGTCAATTTTTTTCACATTTCCCCCTACTTTGAATGTTTTTTGCGGTTTCCCAGTATATTTTATGGAACAATGAATGACACCAATAGAAAGTACATCTTGTCCTGCAAAATAAAAGTCATAATATTTCTTTGTAGGGGAGGATAACAACCAAGATCCATATTATTTTGACCTTGGTGGGTTCAAGCGGTTCATTTGTTGTGCAGCGTCATTTTGTGAGACCAATAACTTTTTTTATTTTTTTCATCTCTCGACCTGTATGAGGGCTTGTTTTTGACTTTACTGGAGTGTGGCTTTCATTGGTACCATTTTTGGTTACCTGTGATTTTTTGATCACTTTCATTCCAAATTTTTGGGGAGGTAAAGCAACAAAAAAATTCAAAACTTTTGGTGCATAGTATTTCTTATGGCATTCACCGTGTGGGATGCCAAGGGTTATATATTAGTAGATCAGACTTTTACAGACACTGCAATATTAATTACTTTTATTTTTATTGTTTAGTTTTTTTTATTTAAGTGGACAAAGGAGGAGTGTTTTAAACTTTTAATTTCATTTTTTTTTTTTTTTTTTTACTTCCCTCTAGGGTACTTGACCACTAGAAGGCACGAACAATTATACAATATTCTGCAATACTAATGCAGAATAGTGTGCAGTCACAACTCTCTAATTACAACCTTCCTCTGGTTGTAATAGGGGCTGTAGGACCCAGGCCTGAGAGAATTCATTAGGTTCATGGCCACGATCACGCGATTACTGTACATAACTGCATGATTGCATTAACCATGGCATCTAGGTAGTGAAACAGCCAGGATCTGAGTTATTTCTGGTCCTGGCCACTGAAAGCAAGTGCTGGCTGAAACTAACAGCCAGCACCCGCTGTGCATGGAGTGGGCTCAGCTTGTGAGCCTACTCCATACATAACTGCGCCCCTTGCAGAGTTAGGCGACCACCTGTCGTCGAGCCCTGGTGGGCAAGTTAAGCAGGACTTCCACAGTTTCTTAATGAGTTCTATCCTGATTAACTCTCATATTACACAGAAATCCTGCTAAAAACCATATAATCTCACTTTCACACCCTGTATAACATCCTGTTGTCAGCTAGGGTAGCATAAATTATTTGACAGGTTCCCTTTAAGACCTGGCCATAGCATTCCTAGTAAAACACTTAAATAAGGGTATGTTCACACGGCATAATTGCAGGGCATATTTCGGCGAGTAATTGCGCCGCTCATTGAGAGCTGTGAACACCTGACGTTGTCCCTGGTGTATAATACGCGACGAGGAAAAACAACTGGCAGGTCATTGCCTCCCGTCTTATACGCTGAGGAAAGCAACTGTGAATGGGAGCCGGATGTCCGTGTTTTAGAAGTCCGCGCTGGCCTGCACGTACTTATAAAACACCCAGTATATTGCGGCGCGTACAGTGCGCTATGTGAACATTCCCTAAGAGTGTAAATTCGATGTGCCCTCAAAATAACTTAAAACACAGCCATCAATGTCTAAACCACTGGCAACAAAAGTGAGTACAACACTAAGTGAAAATGGGCAAATTGTGCCTAAAGTGTCAAGATTTTGTGTGGCTGCCATTATTTTCCAGCACTGTCTTAACTCTCTTGGGCATGGAGTTCTCTAGAGCTTCACAGGTTGCAGTCACTGAAATCCTCTTCCATGACGACATCACAGAGCTGGTGGATGTTAAAGATCTTGCACTCCTCCACCCTCTGTTTGAGGATGCCCCACAGATGCTCAATAGGGTTTAGGTAGAGACATGATTGGCCAGTCCAGCACCTTTACCCTCAGTTTCTTTAGTACGGCAGTGGTAATATTGGAGGTGTGTTTGAGGTCGTTATCATCTTGGAATACTGCCCTGCGGCCGAGTTTCCGAAGGGAGGGGATCATGCTCTGCCTCAGTATGCACAGTACATTTTAGCATTCATGGTTCCTAATAAAATGTAGCTCCCCACAGCCGGCAGCACTCATGCAGCCCCAAACCATGACATCCCCACCATGTTTGCTGTAGGCAAGACACACTTGTCTTTGTACTCCTCACCTGGTTGTCGCCACACATGTTTGACACCATCTGAACCAAATAAGTTTATTTTGGTCTCATCAGATCACAGAACACGGTTCCAATAATCTATGTCCTTAGTCTGCTTTTTATGAAGAGCAACAATTCCTTTTTTTTCAGATCCTCTGACGGTTCTATGCCATGAGGTGGAATGTTGAACTTCCAGTGACCAGTATGAAAGAGTATGAGAGCGGTAACACCAAATTTAACACACCGTCTCCCCATTCACACCTGAGACCTTGTAACACTAAAGAGTCACGTGACAATGTGGAGGGAAAATGGCAATTCAGGCACAATTTGTCCATTTTCACTTAGAGGTGTACTCACTTTTGTTGCCAGCGGTTTAGATACTGATGGCTGTGTGTTGAGTTATTCTGAGGGCACACCAAATTTATACTGCTATACAAGCTATACACTGACTACTTTACATTGTACAAAAGTGTCCTATCTTCAGTGTCGTCCCATGAAAAGATATAATATAATATTTACAAGAATTTTAGGGGTGTACTAACTTTTGTGAGATACTGTATGTCCACTACTTAATGACTACTGGAACCCCCTGCACTTAATAGAGCAAAGGTGAAGGAGAGGGGTGGGGGTAGAAAAAATTGTAAAGTTGCTCAACTAGATTTATCCCCAGCACTATTTCTTTAAAGGGGTTTTCTCACCATGCTTTTTCACTAAGTCACAGGCAGATTTTCATCCACTCTGCCTTTCTCGGGCTGTGTGGTTCTATAGCAGCTATTAGCATATTTAGCTTCTCTATAACTAGCTGAGACATTACAAAGACGTAAGAGATGTAATCTTCAGTAAACAAAGCAACAAGTGCTCTGAGGAGTGAAAACAATTGCTTACCTGTAAACAAAAGCTAATCTTGTTAGGCCTCGTTCACACGGCTTAGTTTGCCGCAGATTGGCGCCGTACTGCGCGCCGGATTTGCGCTGCAGTACGGCGCCAATCCGTCGGAGTCATTACGGTAATCCACTGCTCTCAAAGAGAACAGTGGATTCCGTCGCTCCTCCCCGCTCGGCGAATCCGCCGGGCGGGGAGAAAGTGACATGCACATTATCCAGGCGCCATACGCGCCGTGGATAATGCAAGTCTATGGGGCCGGGGAGCGGCGTCCCCGCCGCGCTCGGGCCCCCGCCCCCGCCGCCCCTTATTCATGGCGGATTTGTGAGCCGGATTGCGCTCACAAATCCGTCGGGAATAAGCCGTGTGAACACGGCTTTAGAGATAATTAGTCTGCTGTGAGAGTAAGCTCTGTCCATGCAGATCTCACTCCATGCACTGTGTCTAATCAGAAAAAAGGATTATGGCCCTAAACAGAGAAACCTATGTGCAAATCTCTCCAATATTATGACCGAAAAGTTCCCCTTTAAGTTGGCAGCAGTTGATCTACACCAATATGGTATGCCAAAAAATACAGGATAGAATCTGGAGCAATATCTGCTAGATTAGAGGATTATTCCCATCTCCTAACTTCTGTGTTGCGGCTGGCTCATTTGCTGGCAAGGAGCTCTCCGTTCTTTGCAGTTGCAACATGTTAGTTGGGAATACCCTTTTAAGAGATCAGAGTACCCCTTCACCTGCACCCCTTATTCACCTATTTTTTTGTTAAATTGTTGAATACATATTTAATAGAATAATAAATATGCCATCCAAAAGAAAACCTGTCAGGTAAGTAAATCCGGGGTTTTACCACGATAGAAATGATGGCACATCGCTAGGATATGGCATCATTGTCTAATAGGTGCGTCTCCCACCTCTCGGACCCGTGCCTATCTCGAGAATAGCCCCCCCCCCCCGAAAGGCACAGAGCAGACGGGAGAGCTATCCAATGCATTATACGGGAGTTAAGAATTCAGCCGAGTGGTGTGTTCGGCTCTCCGCAGAACTCCCAAAGAACAGAATGGAGAGCCGTGCCAAGCATGACCGGCTCTTCAGTTTGCTCTGTGACTTTCGGGGGCCCATTCTTGAGACAGGTGTGGGGCCCTGAGATGGCAATAGCACCTATCAGACACCTATTTTCTATCCCTTTAAGGCAGTGGAAATCTTGCTAACCTCACCCGCATATAGCATATAGTGTTTGACAGCAGTCCCTCTATCAGTGTGTGTATAAAGAGCAAACTATCAACCACTGTGTGTTAGTGGAATAAGCACCAATTTTCCTTTCTCTTTTAGGATTCACTCTACTTCAAATCATATAAATTACACATCACAGAGCTCAGCTTCTCTCCCTTTATCATGTTCTGCTCTCAGATAGAATAGCATAAACCACCTAAAAGGTTTGTTTTTAGTCACGTTCAACAGAGATTCCAATTGGAGGTCACAGCTAATGTTCTGCCCAAAAATATGAGACAACCGATGTACAATCCTAATGTAACATAACATATAACACTATTAGGTTCCGTAAACCTACATTACAATGTAACAGTAACAGCGCAGCCTGCACACAAGGGAACAGAACATAAATGACTACAAACCATTATCTTTTACTACTTCTGAGCTATAGTCTGTATTATATACTCTGGTCACATCCAGAGCTGCAGTCACAATTTTGGTTTCACAGTGCATTGTGATGTAGCTCAGGATCTACAAAGCTACTGAATATTACATGGTCTTATAGTTCAATGATGAAACAGAACCAAGACTGCAGCATTTCTCTGCACTTTGCTGAAAATGATGACTTCTCGTAGCTAAGTATTTCTGAAAAATGACCAGACGGCAACATTTCGGATCATTTTTACACATAAAACATCTACTTGCTAATTTTTTACAGCAAGAACTTTAAAACTTTGTTGGAATAAGAACTTTGCATTATGACCTCCAATAAACAAGTGTCATAAAGAAAGATTCATATTCTGGTTTGAGAGTAGTTGCGCTTAAGAGGGTTCTTGACGTTTCCATGCACGATGAATCCTATGTACCAGCATAGGATGTACCCCAGGAAGACCCAACTGTTTGTTTCAGCTGTGTGTTCAGGTGATGGAGACCCCTAAAGCAGCAGGCACCGGTCGGGAGACATAAAATATACAACACTGCATGGGCGGTAGATCACGTTATCATCGGCCTCGGTCTGCTTGTCTCTTTGTTTTTGTTTTTTTAGCTTTATCGTTGCTTCGTTTTTTCAGCACACACACACAGGCAGACACCCCAGCGACCGTCTTGGGCAAGTCCGTCCCTTTTACCCACTTCTTCCTTTCTTTATCGTATATTTGTACAGTCCTTGAGAAAGCCGTATTCTCCCAGCTGTATCCGCCCAAAATATAAATCTTATTGTCCAGAACGGCCACCCCCGATTCACTGTTAGGCTGAAGTAATGGAGCGACCTGTGTCCACTGATCGCACTGGGGGCTGTAGCACTCCACGGCGAGAATATCAAATCGTTCCATAGACTCTAGGTTGTCATCGCTCCCATCTACAGCATATATACTGTCATCAAGTGTACACATACTGTGCCAGCCCCGGGCAATAGTCATGGGTCTTCTTTCCTCCCAGGCATCAGCTCGCGGGTCATAGCAGAGCAGATTTTTCCTATAGGGTCCAATCTGGTAATCGTGTCCTCCAGAGATGTAGACATAGTCCTTGTGGACAGAGCCAGCATGTCCATATGTGAATCTAAAATATAAAAAAGTGGCATAATATTTTAATAAGTTTGTTTTTTTTTAATCTCATTTACATTTGGATATTAAGGCCAGTCTGAGTGGCTTCTTAAAGGGTTTTCCCCTTGTGAGAAGCTTACAAATTAAATAACATTTTCACCATTCATCATTATTAAAAATTTTCTACAATTTTAATTTTAGCTGCTACATCACAGTAGTTACATATACAGTAAAATCTTAAAGCAGCACAAAAGTGAAGTGAACAGCTCACCTGTAGTAATAATCCTGTCTGAATTGCGAGCAAATGGTTCTGGGTTCAAACCCTCTATTAAAGTCCAAGCAGGAAATCAAACGACATGAACCAGCTTCAGCAGTTCTTGGACAGGCAGGTAGAAATCACCGCAGGTGCAGACCGGGCTTAGTTAAAAAGCATTATCGCTTATATTTTATTGATCCATTTAAAAAAATCAAAGGCATACATACATGCACTTCATGAGAGACCCTCCGTTATGGGCTAGTAAAGCTGAGTGAGGCTAGATTTCCAACGCGTTTCGGGTCACGTGACCCTTACTCATGACCCGAAACGCGTCGGCGCTCTAGCCTCACTCCGCTTTACTAGCTCATAACGGAGGGTCTCTCATGAAGAGCATGTATGTATGCCTTTGATTTTTTAAATGCATCAATAAAACAAACTATAATGCTTTTTAACTACCGTATATACTCGAGTATAAGCCGACCCGAGTATAAGCCGAGGCACCTACTTTTGCCCCAAAAAGCGGGAAAACTTATTGACTCGAGTATAAGCCTAGGGTAGAAATGCAGCGGCTACTGTAAATTTTAAAAATAAAAATGGATACCAATTTAAAAATTACATAGGCTGTTTAATGTCCCCCATAGGCAATTATAGGCAGATATATGGCCCTATATGCAGGTATATGTCCCAAAAAGGCACGTATATGGCCCCATAGGCATGTAATAGCAGTTATATGTCCCCATAAGCAGATTATAGGCAGGTATATGGCCCCATAGGCAGGTATAGGGCAGGCTGTAGGCAGGTATAGGGCAGGCTGTAGGCAGGGTATAGGCAGGTATAGGGCCGGCTGTAGGCAGGTATAGGGCCGGCTGTAGGCAGCTGTAGGGCAGGTATAGGGCCGGCTGTAGGCAGGTATAGGGCAGGTATAGGGGCGGCTGTAGGGCAGGTACAGGGGAGGCTGTAGGGCAGGTACAGGGGCGGCTGTAGGGCAGGTATAGGGGCGGCTGTAGGGCAGGTATAGGGGCGGCTGTAGGGCAGGTATAGGGGCGGCTGTAGGGCAGGTACAGGGGCGGCTGTAGGGCAGGTATAGGGCCGGCTGTAGGGCAGGTATAGGGCCGGCTGTAGGCAGGTATAGGGCCGGCTGTAGGGCAGGTATAGGGCCGGCTGTAGGGCAGGTATAGGCCGGCTGTAGGGCCGGTATAGGGCCGGCTGTAGGGCAGGTATAGGGCCGGCTGTAGGCAGGTATAGGGCCGGCTGTAGGCAGGTATAGGGCCATCTGTAGTCAGGTATAGGGCCAGCTGTAGACAGGTATAGGCAGCTGTAGGGCCGGCTGTAGGCAGGTATAGGGCCGGCTGTAGGCAGGTATAGGGTCGGCTGTAGGCAGGTATAGGGCCGGGTGTAGGCAGGTATAGGGCCGGCTGTAGGCAGGTAATAGGCAGCTGTAGGGCAGGTATAGGCAGCTGTAGGGCAGATATAGGCAGCTGTAGGGAGGTATAGGTAGCAGTAGGCAGCTGTAGTCAGGTATAGGAAGTTTAAAAAAACAAAAAAAAACCACTTACCTGGCTCCCCGCTGCTCCGCCTCCTCGCTGCTCCGGCCTCCCGCGCGCTGTCCTGTCTTCCCGACACAGGCGGTGACGTCATCAGGCCGCGCACGTAGCGTGATTACAAACCCTGCCTGTGTGGGAAACTCCGGACGGCCGCGAGTCTGCTTGCCGCCGCCCAGAGGCCACTGCGGAGCACGGAGCGCTCGCTCTGTGCCCCGCAGTGGTATCCCTTCACCTATATGCGCTCCGAAGGAGTCGCATATAGGTGAAGGGATCGCGGACAGTGCCCGGACCACCGCAGCGTCCGGACACCGTGCGCTCACTCGGCAATCAGTTATATGCACTCCCTGAGGAGCCGCATATAGCTGAAGCGTCCCTGTCGGCACTCGGGCCATCGCAGCGCCCGAGCGCAGACAGTGACTTGAGTATAAGCCGAGGGGGGATTTTTCAGCACGGTAAGCCCGATCTGCCTGTCTGTCCAAGAACTGCTGAAGCTGGTTCATGTCATTTGATTTGCTGCTTGGACTTAGATATACAGTACTTACACAGTTAGTACGGTTGAAAAAAACACATCTGTCCATCAAGTTCAACCAAGGCTAGGGAAAGATGTGGTTGAAAGGAGGGGGATAGGGAATTTTTAAGCCATAAGGCAAGAACCAATCTGCCCTAAAGGAATATTTCATTTCTGCTCCCAAAACTGCCATCAGACTGTATCTAAATGTTTTATACGGCTACATAAGTATTAATATAATTTAGTAGTAAGTAGTTATCTAAAACTTTTCTCGAAACCCTCACCTGTTCCTGCTGTGACCAGCTCCTTAGGCAGCTTTTTCACAGATTCACAGTTCTCATGGTGAAGAAGGCTTTTCTCCGCTGGAGATTTTATCCTTTTTTTCGCAAGACGAAGTAATGAAATAACGTTTCACCATACTTTTTGTAGGGGCCATTTATATAAATTAATCAAGTCGCCCCTTAGACATCTTTTCTCAAGACTAAATAATTTCAATTCTTTTAACCTTTCTTCATAACTAAGATGCTCCATTCCCCTTATTATTTTGGTTCCCCTTATTAGTTTGGTTGCTCACCTTTGCACTCTCTCTAGCTCCTTTACATAATTTCTGTAAACTGGAACCCAGAACTGAGCAGCATACTCTAAATGAAGCTGTACCAATTATTTATATAGTGCTAATATCACATCCCTGTTCAACGAGTCTATGCCTCTTGTAATACATGCCAATATCCTGCTAGCCTTAGAGGCAGCTGACTGACATTGCATACTTTTCTGTAAAGTATGATCTGCAAGAATGCCCAGAACTTTACATTTATCTACATTGACCCTCATTTACCAAGTGGGTACCCAAAACTCAGTGTATCCAGGTCTGCTTGCAATTTATTAACATCTTCCATAGATTGCACTACACTACTTAGCTTGGTGTCAACTGCAAAAATAGAAACAATGCAAGTAATCCCCTCCACTATATCATTAATAAATACACTGAATAAAAGAGTACCCAGTACTGAGCCCTGTGGCACACCACTTATAACTGGGGACCATACAGAGTAGGGGTCATTTACCACCACTCTCTGAGTATGATTCTATAGCCAATTTTTAATTCAGTTACACTCTATTATTTCTATCCCAATAGACTTTAATTCACCCAATAGACGCTTATGAGGGACAGTGTCAAACACCTTGACAAAGTCTAAAAACAGGGCTGCCATCAGAAATGTCAGGGCCCCATACAGCTGAAGCATCTGCCCCCCACATCAACTCCGCTCTCTGCCAACCCCGCCCCATCACCACACCCACTGAGATACAGCACCCCTAGCCTCAGATACAGCACCCCCCAGCCTCAGACACAGCACCCCTAGCCTCAGACACAGCACCCCCAGCCTCAGACACAGCACCCCTAGCCTCAGACACAACACCCCCAGCCTCAGACACAGCACCCGTAGCCTCGGGGGGGAGCTTCCGTGGGGCCCCACAGTATCTCAGCGTGTGAGTATGGGGTGCCTGCGCACCGAATCACAGGAGTGAGTGCTCTTTACATTACTGCAGCACCCAGCCTCAGACACAGCACCCCTAGCCACAGATACCGCACCCCCAGGCTCAGACACAGCACTCCTAGCCTCGGATACATCACCCCCAGCCTCAGACACTGCACCCCCAGCCTCAGGGGGGGTCACTGGGGCCTGAGCTCCGATTCACAGGAGTGAGTGCTCTTTATATTACTGCAGCAGCATCTCTCTCTTACTTCCAGTTCTGCAGCCCGTGATCGGAGTTGGCCCTTCCTCTCTCTCTGCCTGTGGGTGGGGCTTCAGTGACTCCTGCTGGCAGAGAGAGAGAGAGAGGAGGGACCGACTCCCATCACAGGCTGCAGAACTGGAAGTAAGAGAGAGATGCTGCTGCTGCAGTAATATAAAAGGACCCCTGTGGACAGTCTGCAGTGCCGTGGGGCCCATCTCCAGGCTGAGTAGTTTATGAAACAAGAGGGCCAGCTTGCAGTGGGCCCCCTTGTTTCACCGGGCCCCGTATAGCAGTACCCCCTGTAATGCCTTTACGGCAGCCATGTCTCAAAACACTATGGGGGACATGTCTGAAAACTGTCTTGGTCTAAGACTTTTCTTGTTGTCCATAGGAACCAATCAGAGCACCCCTTTCATTTTTTCAGAGCACTATATGAAATGAAAGGGGAACGCTGATTGGTTGCTATGGGCAACAAGAAAAGTCTTAGATCAAGTCAGTTTTCATACATGTCCCCCTATATCCACAGCTGCCCCGCTATCCAGACTTGTACTTACCTCTTCCTAAAAACAGATCAGGTTGGTCTGACAACTTCTGTCCTCAGTAAAACCCTGCTGG
This sequence comes from Phyllomedusa bahiana, assembly GCA_025379985.1. Classification (NCBI taxonomy): domain Eukaryota; kingdom Metazoa; phylum Chordata; class Amphibia; order Anura; family Hylidae; genus Phyllomedusa; species Phyllomedusa bahiana. The sequence continues at coordinate 34,969 of JAODAL010013152.1, forward strand.
CAATCACTTATAATATTTCATCCAGCCACACATCCCTGTATATAGGGCTGCCGTAAATGCAGTACAGGGGGTACCGTTATACGGGGCCCCGGTGAAACAAGGGGGCCCGCTGCAAGCAGGCCGTCTTGTTTCAAAAACTACTCAGCCTGGACACGGGCCCTGCAGACTGTCCGCAGGGGCCCATGCGACTCAGCGTGTGAGGAGGGGGGCGGCGCTCCGATTCACAGGAGTGAGTGCTCTTTACATTACTGCAGCTTCTATCTCTTACTTCCAGTTCTGCAGCCTGTGATCGGAGTCGGCCCAGCGTTCTCTCTCAACTCTAGGACTTTTCTGTCATCACAAAATGACCTTTAGTTTAACTTATGTTTTTTATGTTAAACACATATTTTAAGAATTTTTGGTTATGTTTATTTTCCATATCACTATCAACATCTTAAACATTTTTTTGAAATCCTGCAGTTTTCACCTTTGCCACTAGGCCTATTAATAGTCTGACACTTCCTGTTCTGTAGAGAAAATTTTTCAGTGGTCTCATTATCAGCAAAGGCAGGATTTCATTGATAGGTAGCAACAATAAGTATAGATTACAAAGGATCCAATATTCACATTAACCCCTTCCCGACATTGGACGTATGCATACGCCCTAGCGAGAAGTGACTTCCCGCAAATGGACGTATGCATACGTCCTGGCGATCGCGCGGGCTTGCGGGCGAGCCGCGCACGATCGAGACATGGAACCAGCGGTAAATTACTGCTGACTTCATGCCCCATCACCCCCGGCCGGAGTGAGCTCTGGCCGCGGGTGATTAACGTTTTATTATCGCAAACTGTCATGGTAGCGATAATAAAGCCGCAGGCAGGAGGAGTGAGCTCCCCCTGCCTACAATCGTCGTAGTAATGGCGCTCTGCGCCGCTACTGGTTCGCTTACCAGACTCCCCGGATGTTGTCTGAATGCATCCGGGTAGTCTGGTAACTTCACCATGCCCACAATGCATTGTGGGCATGGTGTCAGTAGTTGCCATGGCGACCTGTACACAGCAGTAACGCTGTGCACAGGTCTCCTATTCAAACAGCAATCTAACGATTGCTTTTCCCCAGTGGGGATTTGCTGTTACAAATCCCCACTGGGGAAAAGTAAAAAAATGTGAAAAAGTTAAAAAAAAAGGTAAAACACAAAAAATAAAATTAAAACACGTACACGTAAAAAGCGATCAAAAACTCATATAAACGCCAAAGTTGTACCAATTAAAACGTCAGTTCATTACGCAGAAAAAAGTCCTTACACGTCTCTGTATACGGAAAAATAAAAAAAGTTATGGCTCTCAGAAGACAGCGATGCATAAATATTATTTAACACAATAAAAACCCTTTTTTTTTTTTTTTTTTTTTAAGTGCTTCAAAATTAAAAAAACTATATAAATTGGGTATCGCCGTAATCGTATCGACCCAGATAGTAAAGCTAACTGGTCATGGATACTGCACGGTGAGCGCTGTTAAAAATAAAAACGCTACTAGGATTGCAGTATTTTCTTCACCCTGCCTTCCAAAAAAAAAAACGGATTTAAAACTGATCAAAAGTCTTGTCCCCCAAAATAATACCAATAAAAACATCAACTCATCCCAAAAAACAAGCCCCCACACTCCTACACAGAAAAATGAAAAAGTTGGGGCTCTCAGACTATGGCGATGCACAACGGTTTTTTTTTTGAATAAAGTTTTTTTATTGTTAAAAGCAGAAAACAAAAAAAAAGTTACAAATTGGGTATCGCTGAAACCCGTTTTTTCCGCCGGTGACCGCTGTAAAAAAAATAAAAAAATAATCCCAGGAATCTGTATTTTGTTCAAAAAATCCCTCAAAAAAACCTTTAAAAAAAAGTGATCAAAGCGGCATATGCCCCCCTAATGGTACAAATAAAAACTTCAATCATTCCCCAAAAAAACAAGCCCATAATCAGCCCCGTATACAGAAAACTGAAAAAGTTATGGCTTCAGAAACAGGAAAAAAAAAAAACACAATTTTTTTAGACCTATTTCTATTGTAAAAGTAATAAAACAAAAAAAACTATAAAAAATCTATTAATGCAATTGTACCGACCCCCTAGTAAAGTTTCACTCTTTACACTGCCAGCGAAATGTAGAATTAACCCAAAAAACTAGGCGGAATGCGTTTTTCCCCCTCTTTTTCATACCCCAATGCAAAAAAAAAAAACTATGGAAAAAACCTGTGCCCCCAAAAGCCCAAAAACCCCCCTAATGAGATCTTGAGGGCTAAACCCAAAAGGGGGTGCCCTTCTGGAGTTACCGGTCGGTTTTACTTTGGGGGCTTTGCAATGCGACTTGGCCCCCACCAAAACTGCGTTCCAAAAGCCAAATAACACTCCCTCCCTTATACGCCCTCCTGCCCCAAACAGCAGTTTTAAAACCACATTAGGGTATTGCCAAAATTGGAAGAAATTGCGTAACAAATTTTGGGGCTTTTTTTCCAGGTTCTTGTTAAAAATGAAACATTTTTAGCTAAAATTTCAGATTGTTGGTTAAAAAAAGGTTTTTTTTTTTATTTTCACAGCCCCAAAGCTAAAAAATTTTTTTGACACAATGTGGGGTCGATATGTTCACTACCCCCGGATATATTCCTTAATGGGGTGTGTTTTTAATATGGGTCTTCTTAGGGTGTCCCCAAAAATGAAATGGGGCCTAAAAAAAAGTAATGAAAATGAGAAACCCCCGAGTCGGTAGGTGCTCCTCCCATTCTGGGGGTTGTGGTTGACCAAATAATGACTGGGGGCCCCATAGGGTATCTCGAAAATGGGAGGATCTGGGGAAAACAAATTAAGTTGCATTTTCTGATCCTCTACCCGATTCTTGTAATAATGGCGAAAAAATTAAAATCTGCAAAAAAAAAAAAATTTGGGGAAAATTTCCCCTTCATTTGCTTTAATTCCCGTGAAACACCTAAAGGGTTAATAAAAATCCTAAAACTGTTTTGAATACTTTAAGGGGGGTTTGTTTCTTAGATGAAGTCCTTTATGTGGGTAACCCAACATACAGGCCAATCAAAGTCACGTAAGAACTGGATGGTCCCTAAAAAAATGTTATATTTGCAAATTTTCTTGAAAATTACTACTAAATTTCTAAGCCCCCTAATGTCGTAAAAAAAAAAAACTTCAAAGACATTTAAAAAAAATTTGAAATCCCAAAATTTTCAGCAGACCTTTTTTATGGTAAAATGCTAAGTTTTATATCCCCCACCAAATTTAAAAGGTGGAAAATAAAACTATATCCTGCCCCTTACAATTGGCAAGAAATTTTGAAGGTTTTGAAAAATTGTATACCCCAAATACCCAATAACCCATTATTTTGGACCAAATTTTCTTACCCAATCCTTTTAACCCAGAGCCCCACCAATTTGGTTTCCACGAGAAAACAATCTCTGAAATCCACATTTGGATAGGTTAAAGTGTCAAAAAGTTATTCTGACATAAAGTGACAGATGCCAATTTAAAAAATGGGGTCTGTCAGAGGGGCCCAAAAAACTGGCCCCGGGCCCGGTAAAGGGTTAAAAGAAATGCACAGCTGACCCTTCTCGTCTCCCTGCACAGCCATTTCTTCCTAGGTCACAGAGCATGCCTCGAAAACTCTCCTATAGAAGTCAATGGGACTGATCCAGTTCACAGGTTCCTATGTCCATGAAGATGCTATTAAAGGGGTGTTCCGGATCTTATTTGTGCTTGTTGGTCAGTCAGGACACGAGTGAAGATAAACCTGAAACTTACCTCCCGGATGTTCTCCTTCACTCCTGGCTGCCAGTTTGTTCATCTCAGCTGAAGTACAGAACGTTCATCGTTCACGTGACAGCTGCAGCCAATCATAGGCCACAACGTCCCCTGCACGTGTCCTCTCTGGCCTGTAATTGGCTGGAGTTGTCATGATAAACGTTCCATACAAGGTTTATCTTCTATGTTTACCCCGACAGACAAACAAACACGAATAGATCTCAGAACACCCTTTTAAAAGCAGCTCGGGCAAGATGGCTGCCCCCATAACCATATACAGACAACAGAATTAAAAACTCTACAATCAGAAAATAAAAACAACTAAGAAGAAAATAATATGTATCGGTATCTGATTTTAATTGGTAAATAAATATATATATATTTTATATATATATATATATATATATATATATATATTATATAATATATATATATATATATATATATATTATATATAACACACGGGATATATATTGTTATATCAGTAATACATTCCCTTTAGAAAAGGTTGTGTCTGCTGAGGATGTAGAAAAGCTTGGGGCCTAAAAGGGAATTGTCCAGTTTTTTCTGACTTTTCTGCCAGCTCCATATACCCTTACCACATAATGGTACTGTACATCATATGTCGGTAGAGGGTTAAGACACCGCAATAATTAGGCAATGAAACACAAAGGACCTTATTTATGAAAACTATCTAGCAGTAAGACTATCCCTGGTTGCCCATAGCAACTAATCACAGCTTAATTTTAATTTCTTTTACTGCTCTGGAAAAATTAAAGCTCTGCTCTGATTGGTTGCTTCGGGACTTCGGGAGCTCGCGCCAACTCCCGCGGGGCTGGGGGGGCGGGGGGGTCGGCAGCCCGCCGGCTCCATAGACATTCATTACTAGCGGCGCGTATTCACTGTGAATAATTGACGTCACTTATCTCCCCCCGTGGCGTATTGTGAAAGCGGGGAGAGGAGAGGTAATCCATAGTTCTCTATGAGAACTGTGGATTACTGTAATGACTGGGACGTATCTCGCCCGTATTGAGCGCAGTACGGCGCGAGATACAGGGCGAGATACGTCCCAATTTAAGCCGTTAACATAGCCTTAGGGGATGTTCACACAGCTTTTCTTAGGTGCGTGTTTGGATCTGTGTTTTGGACCCAAACACGCATCTAACAATGTGCAGTGTGATTTATATTGCTTTCAATGTAAAACACACATCGGCGTGTTTACTTGTGTCTTTCTGATGCGTCTTTCGGATCCATTCAAAGAATTGACATGTCAACTTTTGATCCGTTTAACGCAGCAGATGCTCTATTTAAAGATATAGGGTGCATTTCTGCTGCAGCCAAAAAGCAGAAGGAAGATGCATTCCTTGGCAAGACGTTGTGGGTGCTTTCATCTATGACATGTTTTGGATAAATGCCGCTGCAGCTTTTGATGACATTTTTGAGCCATAGTCAGAAGTGAATTCAAAGGGAATGTGAACTATAAAGGAAGGACTAATACTTCTGTTTTCTCTTCTTGCTGTTGGATCCACTTATAGCTTTAGCTCAAAAAGTTGCAGAGACCAACCAACCTCAGATTTACCTTGGCAGTTCAGACACATAGGTCCAAGTATTGAGCTGAGGGCAGTAGACTTCAACTGAAGACAAGGCGCCATTTTCATTCCTCCCACCAACTGCGACAAGTTTATCAGATATTGCAGCCAAAAAAAAATCCACTCGATGCTGATTCATGGAGGCCACCTGCAAACAGCAAGCAGAATATTCAGGTAAAACAGCTTACACGAAAGACAGGTCCGATGCCAAAAGGATAGAGCTTAAAGGGGTTTTCTTACTACAATGATTAGCTTTTAACATGTAGGGAAAAATAAATGAAGACTATTACCGAATACATTGCTTTGTTGATTTCAATTTGGTCAGGATAGAAAGAAGACTTTTTCTACATTTAGAGCAAATAAGTTTCTCTGGTTACATACCACCTCTCCCAGTTCTCTCTTATCGCTCATTGATCCAAGCAGCCTTCAGTCAATCCTTCCAAACACTGTGAGTCACTCCCTGCAGAGTCTTATCACTAGCACAGAAGCTTTGTTTACCTAAGGTAATCAGAAGTTTTAAGGGTATGTTCACACTATGTACTGCGGCACGTACAGTACATCGTGTGTTTCCGGGGCTCTCTCCATTGACATTCATTACTCGCGTCACGTATTCGCCGCAAGTAATTGACATGTCACCTATCTCCCCAGCGTACAATACGATCGTATTGTATGAGCGGGGAGAGGAGGCATAATCCATAGTTCTCTATGAGAACTATAATTACCGTAATTCGGCCGATGCCGAAAGTCCAAAGCGTGCGATTTACCCTGTCTGAACATACCCTAAGAGTTAGCGCTATGCTATTTACAAACCTCTAAGGCCTCGTTCACACGGCTTATTTGGGCACGGATTGGCGCCGTGCTCCGCGCCGGATTTGCGCTTCAGTACGGCGCCAATCCGTCCCTGTCATTACGGTAATCCACTGCTCTCATAGAGAACAGTGGATTCTGTCGCTCCTCCCCGCTCGGCGAATCCGCCACGGGGGGAGAAAGTGACATGCACATTATTTACGACGCGTACGCGCCGTAAACAATGCATTGTCTATGGGGCCGGGAGCGGCGCCCCCGCCGCGCTCCGGCCCCGCCCCTTGCTATTCACGGCGGATTTGTGAGCTCAATACGGCGCACAAATCCATCGGGAATAAGCCGTGTGAACACGGCCTAACAGTTGTTATGTCACTGTACTAGAATCAACTAGGAATAGCAGAGCTGATATGCCAATCACATCTATGGACCTGCCCACAGCCTGACCAGGAAGTGTGAGTCTTAAAGTCTTAAGCTGGCTGTGGCTCTGTGAAACCTTGCAGTTGAGAAAACCCCTTTAATTAATGTATAATGAAAGGTTATGCAACTTTCTAATTAACTTTGCAATTCCATTTTAATTTCAAAGACCTCTCCTTGCCGTCACTGAATTATATATATATATATATATATATATATAATATATATATATACTATATATATATATATATATATATATATATTATATTATATTATAATTTATTTTTTTTTTTTTAAGCTGATACTAAAGAATTGTTTTTTTTTTTACAATTTTAAATAATAGAAATCCAGGGTCATAACCATAATTGGCAACAGTACCCAGAAAAATAATAGAACATATTATAGATGGGTAGCATTAAAGGGATGTTCTCATCAGCTGTTTCACAGAGCCTGCTCTTCACAGCCAGCTTCAGGCTCACACTTCCTGGTTAGGAGTGGGTGGTTCTACAGCAGTGACTGGCATATCAGCTCTGCTATTCCTAACTTAGCCTGTTAAGAGGGACATTGGTAATAGAGGGTTTTAAACAGTAGGGCAGAAGGCTAAAAAGCCATAAAGGGTTAAATTTTGTCAGTAATAAAGAAAAGCAAGCTCCTGTGCTGCTGATAAGACACAGCAGGGAGTGACCTCACCATCCTGACCATAAAGAGTTCTGGTCTACAACTTAGGGAAACTGAGTACATGGACAATACTGGGCATTGTCAGTTGGGGTTAAATGTCTCAGGATTATGTTGGCAGCTATGAGCACGAACTTACTTCAGTGCTTTTTAAGCCACATCACACCTCTTTCTGGAAACTTTCTTGAACAAATATAACCTTGTTCTTTGATTTTTCTACTATTTGCATGGATACGTTTTGTAGTGGCAAACAATGGGTGGCGTACAATGGTGCGGCACAGGTGCTTTGTCTTTTGCATGACTGTCTCACCTGGATCCACTGACTCCAGCGGGGATCGTACCTGTAGAGCAGGTTGGATGCAGCGTCCCCACCATTGTCCCTCGAGAAGCTTCCTCCAGCTACATAAACAAAGTTGCCAAGAGCAGTGACACAGTGGTGACTCCTCCTCGCGGGGAGTTGCGTCTCCGACATCCACTGCTCCTTCTGAATGTCCAAACGGTAAACGTCATCACTCAACTCGAGACAGTGTTCCGAGACCTCTCCCCCCACAAAAAGAAGGTACTCTGCCCCCATACGTAGAGTGCTACGGAAGTTCTGGAGCAGGGACTGTGCCGCCACGTTGTTGTGATAATAGATGGCTTCTTCCACCAGACTCTCACAATTTGATTCCTTCGGGAGAAGAGAACATATAGCTGGCTTGACCCGATGTAAAAGTTCGCTCTTTGAGATGAGCTGGAACCGGATGTTCTGTAGAACCTGATAAGCCTGGCTTTCCCGTTGTGGGCAGTGAGTCACCCACTGAAGCGCCGACTGAAGAAGGTCATGCTCGCTGGCATGCTGCACCTGACTGCTCGTCAGATACTGGCAGAGTTTCTGCAAAGAGATGTTTTGCAGGAAAGCACTTGTAAAGCACAGAGTGCTGTAGTTGCGAAGGATGAATGAGTCAATGTAACAGCCAAGACGTTCTAGGCTGTAGATGGAGGCCAGCTCCTGAAGGTACAGATAGTTCTCCTCATTGACCTCATTCTCTAGGTACTCACAGCAAAAGTCCACCACTTTCCAGATCTGGAGAAGATGGGCAGTTTCCAGGACGTAATCAATATTCCCTCCGTCCAGTGTCAAGTCGCCATTGTACAGGAAGTCTATAACAGCTTTGAGGCCTATGAATGAAGCGCCAACCAACTCCACCTCCTTCTGGTGTGCCTCTTTCATGCCTATGGTGAACATAGAGTTGAAGTAGTCACTGCAGGCTGAAAGGAAGTTCCTATGAGCTGGCACTCTTTGATCATCAGCCACCAGTACGACATCACAGAAGTGCTCCTTCTGCCTCTGCTCATTGAGTCTCTGAAGAACCAGACAGGAGAGGTCGCTCCATCGGTACAACTGTAGGAGCAGGGGAAGTGTTAGTATCTACAGGAGGTAACAATGCTAGCATGTATGTAAAATAATGCAGTTTTCCCATTTTAGTCAAAAATAGCAGGTCTCATGTCTCCCGTTATACAGTACAAGCCACTGTTTAGACCACACATGGAATATTGTTTACAGTTTTAGGCACCAACGCACAGGAAAGACATTGTAGAGCTTGAACAGGTACAAAGGCGGGCAACAAAAATAATAACAGGAATGGGTGGACTGCAATACCCAGAAAGATTAACAAGATTAGGGTTTTTTAGTTTAGAGCAAAGATGGCTTGGGGGGACATAATAACTGTTTAAATATATTAAAGGTCAATATAGAGATCTCTCCCAAGATCTATTTGTACCCAGGACTGTATCCAGAACAAGGTGGTATCCTCTACGACTGAAGGAAAGAAAGTTTCTACATAAACATAGAAAGAGATTCTTTACTGTTAGAGCAGTGAGACTGTGGAACTCTCTGCCAGAGGAAATTGTCATGGTGAATTCACTAACAGAGTTCAAAAAGCTCTTGATGCATTTCTAGAGTATAATAATATAACAAGTTATAGTGACTAGGATTCTGGAGAGTGGTTGTTGATCCATCATTCATTCTGATTGCCAGATTGAAGTCGGTAAGGAATTTTTTTCCCCTAGAATGAGGACAATTGGCCTCTACCTCATGGGGGTTTTACCTTCCTCTGGATCAACACGTCTGTCTTTTTTCAGCCTTTCAAACTATGGGGGACATGTATGAAAACTGTCTAAGACTTTCTTTGTTGCCCATAGCAACCAATCTGAGCTCACCCTTTCATTTTTTCATAGCACTATATGAAATGAAAGGGGAGCTTTCATTTGATGGGGATCCGACAACCAGGATGCAATCAGGTGCTTAAAATAAATGTGTGGCTAGTAGGGGCTTTAACTGGGGTATACATGACTGTAAGGCCTGTTCACACGGCTTAAAATGGGCCGTATTTGCGCCGTAATGCGCGCCGATTTGCGCTCATTACGGGCCAATACCGGCCATTCAATTACGGTAATTCCACTGCTCTCATAGAGAACAGTGGAATCCATCGCTCCTCCCCTCGTCGAATCCGCCGGGGGAGAAAGTGACATGCACATTATTTACGGCGCGTACGCCCGCTAAACAATGCATTGTCTATGGGCCGGATCGGCGGCCCCCTGCCTCCTCCCGCCCCGCCCTCCGCCCACCTCCTTATTCACGGCGATTTGTGACTCATACGGCTCAAATCGTCAGAATAAGCCGTGTGAACATGGCCTAAAGGTATGTTTACATGGCGTGTTGAGTCTGTGTGAACATAGTTTTTTAGATACGTGTTTGGATCAGTCTGTCGGACCCCAAACTGACCCAAACACGCATCTAATGAATAGCAGTGTGATTTTACATTGCTTTTACTATGAAACATTGCGTCTTGTGTCTCACTGTGTCTTTCGGATCCGTTCCAAGAATTAACATGTCAATTCTTGGTCTGAAAGACGCAGCAGGAGCCCTATTTTAAACCATAGGGTGCGATCCTGCTGCATCCAATACGCATGCAAACATGCAGCCGCGTGTTGGATCCGATCGCTGCAGTGTTTTTGGATGCGATTTTTCGGATCCAACACAGATCCAAAATCGTTTCCAAACGCCGCGTAAACAACCTCTAATAGGCTGTCAGGAAGACATTTTCATGTATTTTTAGGTTTGGAACTCTCTCTCTTTGGAAAACCAAGTTATGCCCTATATTTAGAGAAATGATTACATTAAGGAGGTTTTCCTACTGTGAACACTGATGGCATATCAATAGGATATGCGATCAAAGTTTGTGGTGGGAAAACCCTTAATGAGTGTGCCTAAATCCTATCCTGACATTGCTGGCCTTTCCTTACTTTGGTGGAGAACAACTCTAGGTGCCCCTGCCAATCAGCTGCCTCAAGGGGGTGCTGCACCTCTTTATTGTTCACACTATGCTGGACACCCGCATGCTGTGCACTTAGTAGCAACCATGCAGGGTATTCTAGCCTTGTATTGTGTACTGAAAAGTTTTGTAACAATGATTTTCAAACGAAATATCAGCCACTTATAACAAAAGAAATGCCACTGCTGACATGGAATAGCACACACATTGCAGGGAATTGCCAGGTATTCTTTCGTACCTTTGAAGACTCGCTAATCTTATGCGGCCGAGAAACTCTGGTTTGCTTCGAGCCTTCCATTTCTACTTAGAAGGTTTCCTTTAAGGATAAAAAGACACAGTCAGCAGTCTCCTGATGAAGGAAAAGTTCAAATATGAAAGTAAAGGACATGAAAACCAGCTAATAATGAGAATCAGCACAACAGATGAGAAGAGGAGGAGTAAGGCTTAAAGGGGTTTTGCCACGATCTCATTTCATACCTCCTGCATCCAGCTCTTCAGCTCTGTGTGCTCAGAAGGGGGCGTGTGTGATTTGTTTGAATTGCATATCATGTGACACAGCAGGGTGACATCACCAGGCCTTTCCTCTCTGTAGTCAAAGAAACGTCTGTTTATGTAAAGCATTGCGAGTGGCTGAGAGGTACAGTTTTTGCCTCCAGGCACAAGGGTCCTAGGTTCAAATCCCTGCAGGAATCAAACCTGTGGATTATTTTTCTCTTTAGCAATGCACAAACCTGATTACTAAGAAGTACAGAGGACGGGAGTAGAATGACAGCACCTGGGGGTTTGAACACTCAGTAGCTGCTGAGAGGAGAAGTGATGTCTGAACATGTCTGACCAGGACTGAGGAGCTCTCAACCCTGGTCGTATCCCCTGGAGACAAGCTGTAAACAATGGATCACTAAAGGAGCAGCTAAAACAAAAAAAGGTGCAGAATTTTTAATAATAATGAATGGTGAAAATGTTTGTTATTTCATTTGCAAGCTTCCCACGTCAATTTTACTTCATGGCAAAACCCCTTTAAAGGGATTGTCTCACTACATAGATTAGGGAAAAGTAAATGAAGATATTTTCCAACTATACTGCTTTGTTTATTTTTCTTTGTCGAGGAAATAAAAGTGATTTTACCAGCTCTGAGTGCAATCAGATTTCTGTAGGTTTTGCTCTCCCTTGCTGTTTGTCTTATCTGTCAGCAGGGATAACATTATCACATAGGTCAGCACCCATAACTGCCGGCAGAAGATACAAGAAAGGTTTATCTATTTCCTATAACCAGCTTATATCAGATCATTTCCAGCCCACCCCAAATTATATCCTTAAATGGGAAAATGAATTAAAATTGAAATTTACACATAACACCTGGAGCCCCTACAAATTTTCAAGATCCATAAACCTTCTCTAAATTATGTGGAAAATACATCTCAGATGGTACCTAACACCAGATCGGATCTCCCACATCTCCCCACGATACTCTGACCTATGCTGGAGAGCCTGAGGCAATGTAAGGACTCTGACACATATGTGGTGGTCATGTCCTGCAGTTACAAAATCTATGGTCCCAGGTTGAGTCAATAACTGAAGAAATACTCCATTTCAATATTTCTTTTTCCCCAGAATTAGCAATACTTGATCTTATCCTAGATGCCTATCATGTTTCCTTTCAAACCGTTCTTCACCATCTGTTACTAGCCACTAGGTTAACTACTGCACTTTATTGGAAATCACCAGAAGTTCTCAATATCTCAGAAGTCATTAATAGAGAACTGCTTGAGAGCTTGAGTGTTATCTTATGTTACAAACAAAAGGAGACTAATTACATTTGTTCACTTTTAGCTCTGAATCCTCTCTGGACTTCTGACAAACATCTTCTGCTCTCATGTCAGAGTAATTAGCAGACCATTGAATATACGAATCACTGCCATAGAACCACCCATAGCCTGACCAGGAAGAGACAGGATGCATGAATGAAAGTTGCTTCTGGCTCTAAAACAGCGTGGTGAGACATCCCCTTAAATGTGTCTGTGTTAGAGACCATCTAGAATACATATTATCCATATCATTGTAAAAAATAAAATAAATTTATACCATCTTATAAACACATAAGCCACAATAATTAAGCTTATTTTAACTGCATTATTACCACTAAGGTTTATACATAAGGCAAACTGTAAAGCTTATGTCCACAATAAGAATCTAGAGTTATGTTAAAGGAATTTTCTCGCCATACGGTTTCATAGAGCCTGTTCTTCACAGCCAACTTTAGGCTCTCACTTCCTGTCCAGGCTGTGGGATGTTCTACAGCATTGATTGGCAGATCAGCTCTGCTATTCCTAGAAGGACATTAACCTCTTAACCCCTACAAAAGAAAAAGATGACTCTTTATTTTTCTCCTCCCCGCCTTCCAAAAGTCATAAGGCCACATGTAGGTCTAAAACTTACTTGGTTGCCCAAAGCAACCAATCGGAGCGCCCCGCTCATTTTTCCAGACCACTATATGAAATGAGAGGGGCGCTCTCATTGGTTGCTATGGGCAACAAAGTGAGTTTTAGACCTAGACAGTTTTCCTACATGTGGCCCATAATCTTTTTATTTTTCCACCTACATAGTCAAATGAGGGCTTTTGTTTTGTGGGACAAAGTGTACTTTCTAATGGTGCCATTCACTGTACCATAGAATATACTGAAACCCCCCAAAAAAAATTCTAAGTGGGACAAAATATGAAAAAAAGTACTTGCACCATGTTTGCGGGTGTTTTGCCTTTGCCGCGTTCAATCTTCAGTAAAAATGTTGATATGAATCCGGCAATAGCAAACATGTAGGGTTTTAGTTATGTTTTGGTACCATAAAAAAATTCCAAACATTTTCTATTATTGAAATTTGCATGGCCGCGCCATTTTCTGCAACCAATAACTTTTTTTTGTACTAACACCTACGGACTTAAGTGAGTGGACATTTTTTGCGGGCTGTAGTGTACTTTTTATTGCTACCAGTTTGGAATACATGGGACTTTTTTGATTACATTTATTCCATTTTTCAAGGGACGTGAAATGACCCCCCAAAAAACGCAATTTTGGCGTTTGAAATTTCTTCTTCTACGGTGTTCAGTGTACAGGATAAATGATGCTATATTTTAATAGATCATACTTTTTCTGACACGGCGATGCCAAATATGTGTAATTTTTTACTTATTTATTTTTATTTGTAAAATGGCAAAAGGAGGGTTATTTGAACTTTTAATATATTTATTTTTTACACTGCAAAACATTTTTTTACATTAAAGGGGTTTTCTCGCTACAAAGATCAGATCTGTAATGATGGGGAGAGTAGAAATAAGCACTTTTGCAATTGGGTTGCATTACCTAAGTCATTTAGTATAGCAAGTATGAGATAGTCTGTGTGTGTCTAGAGCTAAATCAGCAGAATGAGTTTGGGCCACGTCCCCTTTGCTGTGATTGGCTGCCTGCACTCTGTGCTTACTCCCCTCTGAGCTATGAAAAATGAAAGTGAAACTATCTGCCTCATCTTTCTGTGCTGGCTGTGTCTGTGTAATAAAGGCTGTCTGAGCTCCTCTCCATGTTCCTCTGCAAGTGATAGCTCTATGTGAAGGATCTAGGCAATTACTGAGTCTCTAGCTGTTAGATTCACTCTCCCACCATGTAACACAACCTTATACAGTCTGTTCCCCCCTTTACCTCTTGCCTGATAACAGAGGGAGGAGCAGACTGTATAAGGCTGTGTTATATGGTGGGAGAGTGAATCTAGCAGCTAGAGACTCAGTAATTGCCCAGATCCTTCACATAGAGCCATCGCTGGGAGAGGAGCATAGAGAGAAACATTTTTCATCAGTTCAGCTCTGCAGACATGAGAACTGACTACTGCAGGAGGTCTGCAGAGCTGTGACATACTCTCCCTTCCCCTGCTGACACAGAATGATAATGATGACTCAGGAGGGAGCAGGGACAGAGAGGGAGGTGTCAGTTCTGTAGACACAAGAACTGACCATTGCAGGAGGTCTGCAGAGCTGTGACATCCTCTCCCTTCCACTGCTCACACAGAATGATGTCACCAGTCTTCAGTGAGGGAAGACACGCCTACTAGGAGAAGAAACCGGCCTCTAAATTTGAAGCTGCAAGAGACAGAAACAAGTAAAACAGAAAACATGGCGGCAATGGAAGCCTTCACAATGTTGCCATGTTCACTGATCGGAAGCCCGGGATTTCGCCACAGGCAGCCTGATCGAAGTGAGAAACAGTGCGCGGCACTGTTTCTCATTGATTTAGACACTGCGGCCATCTTTGCCGCGGCGTCAAAGGGGTTAAACGACGCAGATGGCGCCGGCACCATCAGCTTTTTGCAAGCATGGGCAGCTTTACCATCTGAGAAAATAAAGAACCTCATCCACAACTACCACAAAAGACTTCAAGCTGTTAGAGGGGGCAATACACGGTATTAAGAACTGGGGCATGTGAACTTTTGATCAGGGTTTTGGATGCTTTTGGTTGTCCTTGTGATTTAAAAAGATAAAACACAGTAGTTTGACCCAACCACTAACCATGAGTGGAAAAAAGTTGTTGTGTTATCATTCATATTCTCTGAAAAAAGGCCAATAAAGCAAAAATACTACCTGGGTATATAAACTTTTGAGCACAACAGTACATTACTTATCCTGTACTGATCTTGATTGCCTATATTATACGCCAGAGCTGCATCCACTCTTCTGCTGTAGGAGTCACTGAGTATATACATTAGTAATTTTGTACTGACCCTGATTGTTGTAGTCTGATTCATACTCCAGAGCTGCACTCCGTATTCTTCTGTTTGTACACAGTTTCATTCAATGGGGTTAAATTGCATTACTTATTCTGCAGTGATTTTTGTTTCCAATGTTTTTTTTAAAAGAAATCTATAGCAGTTTTAATTGTTCTTCTGAAAAAAAAAATGAACAGGTCCTTTCTCTTTTCCATCTCATCTCTTGCTCTGCATTGATTGTATTGATCTGAAATAAAATCCCCTTGAAATGTATGCAGTAATTGACCTGCAGTGCAGGTTTGTTGCAGATTTTCTGCAGCATCAAACTTGGGTGGGTGGGACTTAGTGGAGAGGTGTCGCCGCCATTGGCCCAACACATTCGCTATAATTTATACGAGAAAGTGGCTTCGATTATAGCAGAAATCTTCACCATCTCCTAGGTGGCTTAGATGTCAGTTTTGGATGCAGGCACTGCTAGAAGATGCTCCAAATCTATTAGGAGATGTACGCCTCTTGTGGCATGTGGCACATCTGTTACGGTTTTCATAAAGCTGGTCTATAAAACACCAGTTTTAGGGTATGTTCACACAATGTACTGCGGTGCGTACAGTACGCGCCGCAGTACATCGTGTTGTTTCGGGAGCTCGCACTGATCAGCGCACACACCCGAGGCGCGGGGGGGGGGGGGAGGGGCCAGCAGCACGCCGGCCCCATAGAGATGCATTACTCGCGAGGTGATGGGGCCTCGTGAACCTATGAGTCTTAGGCTATGTTCACACGGCGTAATTGCGGTGCATACAGTACGGCCGCAATTACGCGGGGTGATTTTGGAGTCGCGCTAATACGCACGTACTCCCGCCGGCCCCATTGACAGTCATCACTCGCGGTGCCTATTCGCAGGAAGTAATTGACATGTCACTTATCTCCCCGCGCGTACAATACGATCGTATTGTACGAGCGGGAAGAGGAGGCATAATCCATAGTTCTCTATGAGAACTATGGATTACCGTAATTTCGTGCATCTCACTAGTATTAGAGCGCAAATATGCTGTGAAATGCGTGCCGAAATTACGCCGTGTGAACATACCCTTACTGAATCTGCTGCACATCTGCAACAAAAACAAAACCTACACAGAAGCGGGTTTGCTTCTAAGGATTTACCTGCAGAAACATTGCAGGTTTTCCACTACAGAAAATTTTCAAGAGTTAAATGTGGATGTATTAATGGGGTTGTCTCACCACGTTGTTTCACAAAGCAGCTTTCATTCCTGCAGCCTGTCTTTTCCTGGTCAGGCTGTGGGTGATTAGCATATCAGCTCCACAGTCAAAGGTCTTCTAATTACTCTGACATGAGAGCAGGAGATGTTTATCTAAAATCCAGATAAACTTCTGAGCTAAAGTAAACAAAAGTAATTAGTCTCCTTATTTGTTAGATCAGATAACATTCAAGCTCTCAAGCTGCTGGCAGTTCTGTGTGCAACCTGTGTGATGACGCCATTCCTTCTATTGTAAGATACTAGTGCATCTCAAATTAGAATGTCCTTGAAAATTAAAGGGGTTCTCTAGGATTATCTTTTTATTTGTTACAGGGCTCACAAATGTATTATATTAAACCTTGTAATTCATACTGTAATGAGTCTATACAATATTTAACTTAAATTATTAATACCAATTATCTTTGCAGTGATATTCTAATTTTTTGAGATGCACTAGTACCGTATACATAGATGTGAATTATGAGAAAATATGTGGATATTAAACTTATACTGTATAGTTAATTGTAAATGGAGAATTATGCCAAAATGGCCACTGGTCTGAATATGGTTTCTATCATTCACAACTAATATAATCTAAGGCCATTTGCATTGCTAAAAAAAATTCTGTTTGGCAAGGCTGGATGAGGCTTCAATCATATAATTGTCTGAACTGTAAACACTGTTTTGCCTATAACAAGGTATAGAGAGAAGTGTCTGCTAATGCATATTCTCCCTCCACAGTTCAAAAGGAATCCAGTAAAGCATGTTTTTGCACAAACAAAACATTATTTTCATTAGTTTTGCATCAGTTGCAGACTGATTGGCATTTGAATGTGTAATGCAGGTGATTACACAAAAGGCTTATTTGTTGTGTAGAGAAAGAAAACGGACTTATCAAATTCAGTTCAACAATCTATATTTACAAAACAGTTTACTGAAGACAAGAAAGACATTGGGCGACATGTCCGAAAATTGGCAGTTTTTAGGCACATTAAATCAGTGTAAAGTGCGCCTGAAAGTACGATGCTCTTAAAAATCTGGTATCTGGTATACCTAGCATAGTAAACTTAATGCGCCTAAAAAGGTGCATTGCACAAATTGTGGTGCACAGCATATCATTGGTAGTGTATGTAATGCACCTATCGAGGTGCATTGCGCAATGGAGGTGCATAACATATCATTACTAGTGTATGTAATGTGCCTTAATAGGCGCATTGCGCTATGCAGGTGCCCAGCGTATCATTGCTACTATATGTAATGTGTCTTTTTAGGCGCATTATAATGTGTTGTGCCCGGCGTATAATGCGCCTAGTTTTGGTGTACGACGGTTCATTTACATTGAGAATAGTGTGTTAAGAGTATTTTGGGCGCAAAATACACAAAATAAATCTGCGTTTGCGTATTGGGACATGTTGTCCAGTATCTTCTTCTCAGTATTGTTTGATGAACATATTTGGACGGGGGGGGGGGGGGGGGGGGGGAGATCAATATGATTCAGCAGATCCCAAGAAAGATATAGTTTGTCCTTATGGCAGGAAAAGTAACCTTTATGGCTCCAAGAATGTTATATATAACTGGGCTTGGATGGCTGAAGAAGGGCAGGTCCTGGTGGAGGAAAGTCCAGGAGGTCCATGAAAGTCCTGAAGGCTTAAGTCCAGAGGAAGGACCTGTGTAGCTGAAGTCCAGGAGGAATTCAGTTCAGATTCTGATAGCTAATTTTGCATAATTCTCCATGTGAGGAATTATTGTTTTGTTCAGAAGTTACTGAATTTTTAGCATTTTCTCTTTTGTTGTTGTGTGTTTCACAGGGTGTGTTTATATAGGTGTTGATATGCTAAGGTTTGATAAATGTTTTCCCTGTTGTTGATTTTATCCTTATTGATTTTGTGACCTTTTTGTTGTGCATCATTTGAATGTGTTTTTACCCGATTTCATTCTGAATAATATATAGTCTTTTAATATACATTGTTGTCAGTGTGCTTTCTTTGCTGACCATCCCCTTAGAATCTAGGCAAGAATATTATTATTCAATATTATTATTTTTAAATATTAATATTGTTAATAATAATTAATATTTCTTACACTATCAGAAAAGACAAGCAGCAGGGGAGAGCCGGGCGGAGCAGGTTGGTAAACTAGAGAAACCTTAGTGCACTCAGAGCTGAGAAAATCACTTATCTCCTCAGCAAAGAAAAATAAACAAAGCAATATATTTGGAAAACGTCTTCATTTACTGTTCCCTACATGTTAAAAGCTGATCTTTGTATTGAAACAACCCCTTTAAGACCCTGTTCACCTGGGGATTTCACATGGATTTAGCTGCAGACATTCCACACCAAATGAGGAACTAATAGTAATCTATGCAGTAGCTTATACAACAC
This sequence comes from Phyllomedusa bahiana, assembly GCA_025379985.1. Taxonomy (NCBI): domain Eukaryota; kingdom Metazoa; phylum Chordata; class Amphibia; order Anura; family Hylidae; genus Phyllomedusa; species Phyllomedusa bahiana. The sequence continues at coordinate 53,925 of JAODAL010013152.1, forward strand.
AGATTTTACCAATATAAGTTTGTAGATAAACCGAAGAGGAAAATAATACCTGACATATCACTTACTGATGCAGCTGCCACATGGGACTATGTTGGTAGGCAGTACTCAGATTAGTCCGATCATATGGGGCTTATCCACAGCAGAAATGAACTCCTACTGAACAATCTGCCTTGTGCACAAGACCTAAGACACTAGCAAGATCCGTGACTTTTAGTCCACATCTGCTCAGGGATGTGGGACGTTTCCAGGAGTGAACATGCCTTATCCCTGTTTACATGCGAGACAGTCTGTCAAACCATCATTTATCACACATTCATATCCGATATGCCAAAATATGAACAGTCTTAGGAATAACGCCACACCGTTGTCTTTGGTGATTTGTAGTACATTAAACTATACACAAGATGGCGGTATACAGTACTGCATGAATAATATTATAAGGTGAGAGAGCCAACTGTGGTGACTTCTAATCAAGATTCATCAAAATTATAAAAGCAGCAAATGTGAAGCTAATTATATAGTGATATGGGCCCTGCTGATATAACCTGAGCATCTTCTGTATATAATTACATGTGTACAGCTGATATGTTATACATCTTCTTGTATATAGCAATATGGAGCATGCTGGTATAATCTGGGCATCTTCTGTATCTAATCATATGTACAGCCGGCATAATTTATACATCTTCTTGTATATAGTGATATGGGCCATGCTGTATAACCTGGGTATCTTCTGTGTATAATAATATATGTACAGCTGGTATAGTTATACATCTTCCTGTATATTAGTGATATGGGCATGCTGGTTATAAGGGTATCTTCTGATAATATAATTATATATGTACATCTTCTTTTCTTGAACATAGTGATATGGACCATGCTGGTATAAACTGGGCATCCTCTGCTATATAAACAGTAGTTTGCAAAAGTATTCACCGCCCCTTGAACTGTTCCTCATTTTTAAACATTACAGCTACAAACTAATGTATTTTTATGATATTGTACTTGATTGAGCAAAATCTATGTCAGTATCAGTTACATGTTGATGTGTTAAAGAATTGATACAAGCTTTTCCAAATATCTGCAAAATAAAAAACTGAAAGTGTGGTGTGCATATGTATTCAGCCCCCCAGAGTCAATACTTTGTAGGACCACCTTTAGCTGCAATGACAGCTGCAGTCTGTATGCCGAGATTCTCTACCTGCACTGCACACATGAGGCTGGAATTTTGCCAAATGTTTCTATGCATAAATAGGTTTGTCGCTCAGTCGTTGGGTGGCAAATGTTTGTGAACTGCAATTTTCAAGACTGCCAAAGTTCTCAATGGGTTGTAGGTCTGGACTGGGACTGAGCCATTTTTATCACTGGTTTTTGCCTTTGATTGTTAAACCCTTCCTTTGTAGCATTGTCTGTATGTTTGGGTCGTTGTTCATGCTGGATGGTGATCAAGGCCTCAGTCTCAAGTCACTTTTGCAGCCTCTCGAGGCTATGTATACACCGGATAAGTTAAAATGCCGCGCTGAAATTTTATGGTATTTTAACCCTGCCATACCGCGGTTTTTGGCGTGGGTTTGTGCAAAAAACCATGGCAGGTTTTCAGCCGGCCAAGTACATAAAAGTGTACAGGAACCCGCCAGAAGATAGAACATGTTCTATACTCGGTGGTTTAGAAATCCGAGACACAGAATATCTGGGCTGTGTAGACAACTGCTCGATGTTTTATTGCGGGCTATGGGGCACTGGTTACAGTTGGACTTTTGGCAGTTTCTACATACTGAATCCACCGATAATCTGACCAGAAACCAGTGCTGTGGAGACAAGGCCTCGCAGCTTTTCCTCCAGGATTGCCCTGTATCTAGCTCCATCAATTCTTTTATCAACTTGACTAGGTTCCAGTCTCTGTTGAAGCAAAGCTGCCAACACTGTGCTCCACGGTGAAGAATGTTGTGTTGGGTGGGAAGAGCAGAGTGTATAAGGGTGTGTTATATGGGTGGGGGTGCAGAATGTATAAGGGTGTGTTATATGGGTAGGGGGGCACAATGTAAAAGGGTGTATAAGGGTGTGTTATATGGGTAGGGAAGCAGAGTTGCAGAGTGTATAAAGCTTGTGTTATTGGTAGGGGGCAGCAGAGTGTATAAGGCTGTATTATATGGGTGGGTGGAGCAGAGTGTGTAAGGCTGTATTATATGGGTGGGGGGGAGCAGAGTTTATAATGCTGTGTTACATGGGTGTGGGGAGCAGAGTGTATAAGGCTGTGTTATTTTGGGTGGGGGGGAGCGAGGTATAAGGCTTGTGTTATATGGGTGGGGGGAGTAGAGTATATAAGGATGTGTTATGTGGGTAGGGGAGCAGAGTGTATAAGGCTGTGTAATGTAGGTAGGGGAGCAGAGTTTATAAGGCCATGTTATATGGGTAGTGGGAGCAGAGTGTATAAGGCTGTGTTACATGTGTGAGGGAGCAGAGTGTATAGGCAGGGTTTGTTATTATGGGTAGAGGGAGCAGAGTGTATAAGGGTGTGTTATAGGGGTGTGGGGGGGAGTGAGTGGATTAAGGCTGTGCTTATGGGTGGGGAGCAGAGTGTATAGTTGTTTGTTATATAGGTTGGTGAGCAGAGTGTATAAGGCTGTGTTATCTGGGTGGGGGGAGCAGAGTGTGTAAGGCTGTATTATATGGGTGGGTGGAGCAGAGTGTATAAGGCTGTATTATATGGGCGGGTGGAGCAGAGTGTATAAGGCTGTATTATATGGGTGGGTGGAGCAGAGTGTATAAGGCTGTATTATATGGGTGGGTGGAGCAGAGTGTATAAGGCTGTATTATATGGGTGGGTGGAGCAGAGTGTATAAGGCTGTGTTATATGGGTGGGGTGGAAAGCTGACGTAGTTATGAGGCTGTATTTTATGGGTGGGGAGAGCAGAGTGTATAAGGCTGTGTTATATGGGTGGGGGGAGCAGAGTGTATAAGGCTGTGTTATATGGGTGGGGGGGAGCAGAGTGTATAAGGCTGTGTTATATGGGTGGGGGGTGAGCAAGTGTGTATAACGACTGTGTTATATGGTTGGGGGGTGCAGAGTGTTTAAGGCTGTGTTATCTGGGTGGGGGGAGCTGTGTGTATAAGGCTGTGTTATATGGTAGTGGGAAGAGTGTGTATATGGCTGTGTTATATGGGTAGGGGGAGCAGTGTGTATAAGGCCTGTTTTTATTGATGGGGTAGGCCGGGAAGCAGGGCTTGTGTGTATAAGGCTGTGTTATATGGGTAGGGGGAGCAGTGTGTATAAGGCTGTGTTATATGGGTCGGGGGAGCAGTGTGTATAAGGCTGTTTTATATGGGTAGGGGGAGCAGTGTGTATAAGGCTGTGCTATGTGGGCAGGGGGAGCAGAGTGTATAAAGCGGTGTTACATGTGTGGGGGAGCATAGTGTATAAAGCAGAGTTATACGAGTGGGAGGAGCAGAGTGTATAAGGGCGTGTTTTATCTGGCAGATTAAGAGACTAATTGCCCAGATACTTCACATAGAGCTGTCACTGTAAGAGGAGCAGAGAGATCTCAGGCAGCCTTTGTTATACAGACAGCACCTACCACTTAGCACAGTTTCATTTTTACACAGCTCAGAGTGGAGTGGAGTACAGCCAGCCAATCACAGCAAAGGGGGGCAGTGAGAGGAAGACAAAGAGGACATAGACAGCAGCTAGAAGATAGCTCAGGCAGACAGAGGTTAATTAGCACAGAGAGTGCAGGCAGCCAATCAGCGCACAGGGAGTGTGGCCCAACACACAGATTAGCTAATAGCTGTTATACCAGGGCTGTGGAGTCGGCAAGCCGAAGCCCTGACTCCTCAAATTCCCAAACCTCCGAATCCTGACTCCCTCAATACACGGCGCATTTAGTTAAAAAAATATTTTTTAAATATTATAAATAGTAAAAAGATTAAAAAGAAAAATGTTGGCCCTTTTAAAAAATATGAGGGTGAGACAGGAGTGGGCGATGAGGAAAAAGCAAAACTTTGAAACAATTTCTTCTCCACTTGTATTTACCGAGGAGGATGAGCTTCTGTTGAACAGAGGGCTGAGGTAAACTCCAACTTTAAAAGTTTTGGTCTAAGCCAGGAAGAAGTGCAGCTGCATTAGGTAGATTAAAATAGACAAATCCCCAGGTCCTGACTGTATACACCCACGTGTTCCTACGGGAGTTAAGTGATGTCAATAGAATAGGCCCCTATTCTTAATATTTGTGGGACTGTCTAATAACGGGGTATGTCCCAAAAGGATTGGGCCCATAGCCAAATGTGGTGCCAATATTCAAAATGGTGTGTCAAAAAAGTGATACTGGAAAATATAGGCAGTAAAGCTTAACCTCTGTTGTAGGTAAAATGTTTGAAGGTTTCTCAGAGATGCTATTTATGGAGTATCTCACGGATAATAATGTTAATAACGCCGTTCCAGCATGGGTTCATGAAGGAATCGGGTCCTGTCAGACTAATTCATCAGCTTCTATGAGGAAGTCAGGAGAGTGCTAGATGGTTCGGGGGGAGGCACTGGAGTTCATGGATTTGGCATTTTTTCTAACAGCATTTGTGATATGGTGGACACATAAAAGGTTGGTAAATAAATTGAGAATGCTTGGACTGGGGGAAAATGTGTTGCACATGTGGGTAAGTAACTGGCTCTCTGATAGAAAACCAAAGGGTTAGTAAAAATACAGGTACATACTCAGACTGGATCGCTGTTCCTTGTGGGGGTACCACAGGGCTCAGTATTGGCCCTATCCTCTTTAACATTTTCATTAATGATCTTACACAGGGAATACACAGTTAGAATATCGATCGTTGCTGACGAAATAAGCTCTGTAACGTAATCATACACCATAGAGGAATAATGTGTATCATTACAAAAGGGATCTGGTTAAGTTGGAGGCAACTGGGGCAGTGAAATGGCAGATGAGATTTAATATAGGATAAATGCCAAGGTTATGCACATGGGGAAGAGAAATCCATTACATGATTACATGTAAAAATGGAAAAAAACACTGGGTAAAAGTGACATGGAGATGGGACTGGAAATTCCTGGTGGGACAGTAAACTTATTTGTAGCAGCCGTGTCAGGCAGCGCTGCCAAGGCTAATGGATCATGGGTTGCATTAATATGGGGCATAGAGGCACATGATGGGAAACATTATTTCCCACTATACATAGGTTCACTGGTTAGACCACACATGGAAATATTGTGTCTGTTTTGGGCACCAGTGCACAGGAAAGACATTGTAGAGCATTGAACAGGTACTAATGGCGACGGGCAATAACAAAAATAATCTAAAGGACTAGGGTGGACTACAGTACACAGAATGATTAGCAAGTTAGGTTATTTAGTTTAGAGAAAAAGGTCGGCTTTTGGGGGACATTAATAAATATGTTTAAATACATCAAGGTCAATATAGAGATCTCTCCCAGATTTATTTTATACCCTGGGCTGTATCTAGAACAAGGGGCATCCTTAGTCTTGAGGAACGAAAGTTTCTTCATAAACATAGAAAAGGGATTCTTTACTGTAAGACGCAGTGAAGACATGGGAATTCTCTGCCAGAGGGATTTGTCATGGTGAATTCAATAACGGCGTTCAAAAATGGCAGTTTGGTGCATTTCTTGAGCGTAATAATATAACAAGTTATTAGTGTCTAGGATTCTGGAAAGAGGGGGTCGTTGATCCAGGGATTTTTATGATGCTACCCAGATTGGAGTTTCGGGAAGGAATTTTTCCCTAAAATGGAGGACAATTGGCTTTACCTATATGGGGGTTTTTGCCTTCTTGGTCAACACCTTAGCACACAGGCTGAACTGGGATGGAGTCTTTCTTTTTTTCAGCCTTACAAAAACTATGAAACTGATGAAAACTATGTTTACGTGATAACTTTACTGTTGTAAATTGGTAAACATCAGGATGTTTATCCCTTATGTACAATAATCAAAGCTATTTAGGTTAGAACAGGGGACATACTGACAAGCAAATTGGTAACAATGTTTTGATCTTTTGAACACTGTGGGTAGAGTTGAGAAAAAAGCTGTATTTGTATCAATGTCCATGGCTGCACCATACATTGGGATATGTGTAGAAGAGATCCTGGATCAGATTTTGGTCAAGATACTGCTATTAGTCGAGCCCAGAAGGATTCAGGCAGTGATGGAAACCATAGGTGGGATTTCCAAATGATAACAAAATAATACAAATTAACATTTTGATCTTTAGGTGCAATCAAACATAAACTAAGCAGATGCTAAATACTTGCAGTGTCATCATTTAGTTTAAGATGTAAGATGACTGTTTATAAAATGACAGTGCCTCATGTAACAAAAGCTGTTAATGGCATGGTGTGATATGGAGCCTGAAAGTCACATGTTCAACCATTGTTACCCTTTTGCTTGTCAGTATAAAAAATTTATTTATTGGACATGACTTTTAGGACACAAAAAAATTATAAATATGCAAAACACTAAGGAAACATTTGTGAAGATCTCTGGAATTTGTTATGAGAAATAGTATTCGCCTCCATCAGATCTTGCATACATGACCTCAACATCGGATTCATTCTAATTCCCAGGATAGAGAACGGCCTTCTCTACACTAAACTTGGGTTGGGGGCCAAAGCGGTCGACCAACAGGGGGCAACATCTTAACTATCTCAGGGTATAAAGGAATTGCCTCAGCCAACTGTAGTTTTTGATGAATGATTGTAATAACTCTTCTACTTGAAAGCAGGTGAAAAATGTTGCTGAGAGCTGTTTCAATGGGAGTGGAATCTTTTCCCTGTTGGCAGCGCTTCTTTGCCTGCTCCATGTCATCAATTCACTCGCATGTGCTAAGGCTCTGAAGATATGGGGAGCATCAGCACTGACGGACCCAATTCTCTTGATCTTGCATCGAACTAAACTGGACCAACTTATTATATATTTTGGGAGTTGGAGTCGATCGATTTTATGACGACTCCGACTCCTGCAAAATATGCACCGACTCCACAGCCCTGTGTTATACTAAATGATTTAGGTAATACAAACCAATTGCAAAAGTGCTTATTTTTACTGTCCCCATCATTACAGATATGATCTTTGTAGAGAGAAAACCTTTTTAAGTCTGTGTATGTAATGTTTAAAAATTAGGAAAAATTCAAGGGGTGTGAAGACTTTTACAACCCCCTGTAATTATATACGCACAAGCGGTATAATCCACTGTATACAGTTATATGGAGCAGCTGGTAGAACCTTCCTTAGTATTGTCATCATTAAAGGGGTTGTCTCACTACATTGATTCATCTCACCTCTCTTCCTTGTTTTGTGGTTTCATTTGAAATTCATGGGCGTGTATTTGCTGCTTCTACTGGCTGCAGTAGAAAGCAGATGCAGGGTCTCTGTAGCTATATGCAACCAGTGCTGGCAGCCTATATGAGTGATCAAAAAGGTCTGTAGCTATAGCGACCCACAGGGTGCTGATGTAGCCCATACAAAAGGGGGTGGGGGTTCAGAATAGGTCAGGACCACTGTTAATGTACATATATTGCAAAGTGGACTCGTGTTCTGCAAAAATCTTTAACATAAAAAATAAAAAAAAGCAATCCTTGTAGTGGGACAACCCCTTTAATCACCAATACTACGGTATTATGAATAATCGGTATTGTAATCATTAGCATTGCTCTGCTAATCCTCAGGCCGTGTTATTCCGCAGGCCGCCTGCAGATGGCGCCGGTGACACCTGTAATAAATAGCCGCCGGCCTAGCTGTGTGTACATAACACACCGGCAGTACCAGGAGCCCGACCCTCAGGGCTCTGCTCGGGGCCCCGCTCAGTGACAGCGCAGCCTCTGCGTATTCCTGCAGGCAGGACAAGAAGCCTTCCTGTGCTCAGACCTACCTGCAGCTCAGGGATGGCGCCTGCTCTTGCTGCGGCCCCCAGCACATATCAGCAGCTGGCCCCGGCTGTCCTGGGCCTCAGGGGGCTGCAGTGTCGGGGATCCCCCGTGCAATTGTCGTGACATCACGCAGTGCAGGAAACCCCATCCCAGTAATGCTTTGCAGCTCGGCAGGCTTCGCGCAGGAAGCAGAGGAAACCATTACACTGCAGGGGGAGAGGCTCCTCCCATCTGCAGAATGAGCTGGCCCGTGTGTCAGGCTGGGCGCTCGGGGGTTAAGCGGCTGCTGAGCTCCAGTCAGTGCTTGTCTGCTGAGCTGCTCCTCCGCTGCCTGCAGCACTCGCCGCTCATCTTCTGATTCATCCCCCAGCAGGCCGGCCCGCATCTGGCAAAATAAGATGACAAGAGTCGTGCTAGAGGAGCGTTACAATTCTGGTCAGAGCGCACCAATGGCATCAGCTGGTGAGTGGCTGCAGAGTCTGCCCTATGGGGCACCTACCCCCATGGAACTTCTTACTGCTGCGTTGTCTGAAGAGCTGAAACTCTACTGTAGTGTGATCTGATTACAGCCCCATTAGGGGCAGCGCTGTGTGTAGTCCTGGCTTATACTGACTGCATCATACATTATTCTATCTCTCTGCTCTTTACATTAAAGGGTCACATTCAAGTACGATGGCTCCACAATAGTCCCAGGAGAGCAGGGGTCCGACTATGGAGAGTTTGTCAGCACCTGCACAGGTAAGGGGGTCCTCCCTCATTGTACTGTCCTGCTGCTGCGGAAAACCATGTCTGGGTTTGGTATGTGTTTGTTCCAGGTATTCTGGGGAATGTGAGGACATTGTATGGGACGTGTTCAGCCCTGCCCTGAATGCACACTCACTACCTCTGGATAGCGCTGCCCCAGATGTAGTGTTATACAGTACATGGGGTCGCTGTGATGTTATACAGTGACTTATATACAGTACATGGGGTCGCTGTGATGTTATACAGTACATGGGGTCGCTGTGATGTTATACAGTAATTTATTAATACATAGTCCTATGAATTTATTATTCAGTACATGGGGTCAGTGCGTTATTATACAATAACCTATATACATAGGTATATGAATTTTGCAGTATACAGAGTTAGATGTGTTATACAGTAATGTATTTGCATAGTAATATGAATTATTATACTGTAACTTATACAATATACAGAGTCAAATGTGTTATACAATAACTTGCATACTGTCACATTTATTATTATTATACAGTAACTTATATACAGTATACAGGCTCAGATTCATTATAGTATAGTGACATGTACAGTGTACAAGGTCAGATGTACTATATATAGTATCTTATATAAAGGACCAGATTCATTATAGTAACTTGTATACAGGATCATATGTATTATATAGTATCCTATATAAAGTATGCAGGGTCAGGTGTATTCTCATATAGTTACTTATATACAATATACAGGGTCAGATTCATTATAGTATAGTGACTTATATACAGGATCAGGTGTATTGTATAGTATCTCTTACATAGAGTATGCAGGGGCAGATGTATTATCATATAGTGACTTATACAGGATCAGATGTATTGTATAGTATCTTATATAGAGTATGCAGGGGCAGATGTATTATCATATAGTGACTTATACAGGATCAGATGTATTGTATAGTATCTTATATAGAGTATGCAGGGGCAGATGTATTCTCATATAGTGACTTCTATACAGGATCAGATTCATTATAGTAACTGGTATACAGATCAGATGTATTATTATATAGTGTTACAGGGTCAGGTGTATTACATACCGCTGTATCTTCTATACAATATACAGGGTCAGACTTATTTTATAGTAACTTATGTACAGTATGCAGGGTCAGATGTATTATATAGTATCTTATATGAGGAATCAGATTCATTATAGTATAGTGACTTAAAACATGTGACCTTATATACTGTATATAAGTCACTATACTTTAATGAATCTGATCCTGTGTACTGTATATAAGGTTCTATATATTACATCTGACCATGTATACAAGTTATGATAATACATCTGACCCTGCATACTGTACATAAGTACTGTATAACACATCTGACCCTGTATACAAGATATGACAAATCATCTGTATATAGTATCTTATAGTCTACAGGGTCAGATGTATGTATCTTATACAGATGCATCGTATATAGGATCAGATGTATTATACAGTATCTTATATACAGTATGCAGGTTTATAGGTATAATCGTATAGTATTACAGGGTCAGATGTGTTAAGTAGTATCTTGTATACAGGGATAGATGTGTTATATAGTTACTTAAATACCATATACAGGATCAGATTCATTATAGTATAGTGACTTATATACAGTATATACAAGGTCAGATATATTATTATATAGTAGAAATCCAGCTCACCTGCTTGATAGTCCAGGCTAAGGATACATGGAAAAAGCATAGGAACCATAAGTAGTAAATAGGACAAGGATTCAGGCTATGAGTAAGGGCTTAATATAGCCCAAAATGCGTAAGCAGTTTGTAAATAGGTCTCGTGTTTTTTATATTCATTTTTCCTCAATAAAGCTTTTGAAGATTTTAAGGACCCTGGATATCCTATTCCTGTTTTTATCATATAGTAACTTATATACAAGATCAGATTCATTATAGTGTAGTAACTTGTCTATAGGGTCAGATGTATTATTATATTGCAATATACATATGGAGACATTTTTATTACATAGTAACTTATATACAGGGCCACATGATTATTAGAAAGTAACTTCAATATTCCATAATAACACAGTGATATAGATTATCGTGTGTATCATCTTGTATACTACCGTATATTCAGGTTTATATCATTAGCGGAATACTTGACATATTTAACCCCTTCTTCTGGTGCTGACACCAGGAACTCTCTTCTTCCTCCAGGCATTAGTTTTACTTCCAAGATAAGACACCCTGCATCACTTGTGTGACCTGGAGGTTGTGCAATGTTCTAAATGCATTTATTGTTGTTATCTAATCTCACCCTAAGTGTATATTACTCCATGGGTTTAGGCTGTGTGCAGCTGCAGTATAACTACAACTGCTAGAGTTTCCTTTGACAGAAGCTGAGTAGTCTTGAGCCATCAGTACTCTATGTAGCCTTAAAGGGAATGTGTCATAAAAAATGACTTATTGTTTAACTCACGTTTTATGTTAAACACATTTTTTAAGAATTTTTGGTTTATTTTTTTTTTTTAATTTTCCATATCGCTTTCAATATTTTTAAATAATTCTTAAGTCTTGCATTTTTTACACTTTGGCAATTGTCTGACACTTTCCTGTTCTGTACAGAATACTAGCAGTTAGTCTGCTCATTATCAGCACAAAGAGGGTCAACTAGAAAGGAGGGACACCAGTTGTGAATAGATAACACAGGATCACCACAATCACAGTAGGTGAATAGTCACTGTTCACCCTTTCACCTCCCCTGCACAGTGTCTTCATTCCAGGCAACAGAGCATGACTAGTAAAAACTCTCCTATAGAAGTCATGGACTGAGTCAGTCTTAAAGGAGTTGTCTCATTAAAAGCTTTCAGCCTCTCCCTGTGGCGGTGGGAGTTGAATTGAGGGGCCTCCGTAGTGCTCGCTTGTCTGCCTCTTCTCCTCCCTCTTCCTCTCCCTCAGACATCAGAAAGCTATTCCTCAATAACTTCTATTACTGCAAGGGGGGAGGGGGGGGGGGCTGTTTGCTGCCAGAGTTAACCCTGTGTTTGCCTTGCGTAGGTCTGCTGCCGCTCTTGCTGATCGTCTCCACAGTAGGAGACAGGAGAGGGCGGATCTGAGTGTGGAGGCCAGAAGCAGGGGGGATGCAAGTTCGTTCCTATTCCACCTGCTTAGATTAAAATGTCAGAACAGGACACTTGGCAGCTGGGAAGTGTTACTATACCAGGATGTGTCATAGTACAGCAGAGCATGAAAGCGTTCACATGCGCTTATCTGTTTATTAGTATAGTGACAGCTCCACAGACACATCATGATTATAGTAACACAGGGTCACTGCTGTACATTATCTGTGTAGAGAGCAGGAGGAAGCAGGACCACAGGGTTAATCCAGGACAGCAGGGGATCACAGAAGCAGAGCCCTCCCCCTCCCTCCACTTCAGAACATTCTGTGCAGGAGGGGCTCTCTGCTCACCGACCTGTATTGAGTCTTACAGACTGACAGCCAGTGATATAAGGATCAACAGGTCGGTGCTATAGAGGATTTTAAGAAGCTGATGTAGTACTATAACAGGGCTTACCAAAATCAGTAGGACATTTGTAATGAACATATATTGCAATGCATGCTTGTTTTTTAAAGATCTTTTAATTAAAAACCCAATAATTGTAGCGAGACAACCCCTTTAAGTCTCCTATGTGCATGAAGGTCTGCTGTTAAGCATTCTCTCTGACTGCTGCTAAAGCAGTGAAACAAGGCCTAGTGGCCAAAGTGAAAACTAGCAAGCCTTAAGAATTATTAAAAAATATTGAAAGTGTATGAAAAAGTTAAAAAAATATTCTTATAAAAAAATGTGTTTAACATAATAACGGGACTTAAACAATGACTCATTTTTTGATGACACATTCCCTTTAAAAAGTGATTCACTTCAGTAACCCCAGGATTCCTGTGATGTGGCTGAGCATGTGCTGGTATTTGTCATTTATAAATGTTATATATGTCCTCTGCTACATCTATTATATGTTAGATCTTTCTCTAGAAGGATGTGTCTATTTTTTAACAAAATTTTGTTGTAGATTCAATGCATCTCAAATTTAAAAAAAATTAAGCAACTTTGTAAATAGTCTTGATGAAAAATGTGCTACTTATGTGCCTACAACTGAGGTAAGCGGTAGTTCAGTTTCCTGTGAACTCTGTTTTCACAAGCCTGTATCACTCAATACTCTTACACCAGCCATGATAGGGAAGTAGCTGGGTACCCAAGTGTAAGATTACATCTGCAGTAGGAGGTAGATACAATTTCTATCCAACCAACCATAAAGGTGTAATGTACTTACATTACCATGTACAAATATAGCAAGGATGAGGACGAAAAATATGGACCCGGTGCTCAATTCCAGAAGGAAAAAAACCCTCGTGATTAGCGAAGGATATGGTTTTAAATACAGGTTTTTTATTCCATTAAAAATGAGAAGAGTTACCCTTTCCATATATAAAACACACACTTATAACGCGTGTCGCACCATCAGGCGCTTCTTCAGATAGAAATGTGTTACCATGTGGTAATACATTTTTATCTGAAGAAGCGCCTGATGGTGCGAAACGCGTTATAAGTGTGTTTTTTTATATATGGAAAGGGTAAACTCTCTTTTCATTTTTAATGGAATAAAAAACCTTTATTTAAAACCAAAATCCTCGCTAATCACGAGGGGTTTTTTTTCCTTCTGGAATTGAGCGCCCGGGGCCATATTTTTCGTCCTCATCCTTGCTGTTCGTTCCCGCTGCCTGCTTGCGGCTCCGGAGAAGTGACCTGCGGCTGCTATTCCGAGGCTCGGAGAGAGCCAACCCCTTCCCGTACGAGTGTTTGTGCCTCTATAATAATACGCACAACAGCTCTAGGTGAGCACCTTTTCTATTTGTTTTAATTGCTTTATTTCAGACATACTTTCACCATAGAGCGCCACCTCTGTGTTTTTCTTTCTATTTTCCTAATGTACAAATATAGCGTGATATATTATATATTTGTATACTTTAAAGGGAACCTGTCACATAGATTATGCCCCTCTTGCTGCACAAGCTAGTGACAGACCTGCTGTGTCCCTTATTCTGTAAGATGCAGCAGTATTTAGGGCCACATGTATGAAAACTGTCTAGGTCTAAAACTCCCTTTGTTGCCCATAGCAACAAATTAGAGCACCCTCTCATTTCATATAGTGCTCTGGAAAATTAGTTAATTGGTTGCTATGGGCAACAAGGTGAATTTTAGAACTAGACCGTTTTCATACATGTGGCCCTAAATGCTCAAATCTGGCAGTTTTCAGCCAGAAAAGAGTCCAACTTATTCATGAGCAGGTGTTAGCCCAGCCGACCCAAGCCTAACACCGCCCACCTGACAGTTATTCATATGTTTCTACCTATTCAGAGTAAAGGGCCGTTCACGCGGCTTATTTTGGGCATGGATTCCAGCCGTATTGCACACCGTACTGCGCTGCAGTACGGCTGGAATCCGTCCCAGCCATTACGGTAATCCACAGTTCTCATGGAGAGAAATTGATGCGCATTATCCCACCGGGATACGCGCCGTGGATAATGGATGTCTATGGAGCCGGGGAGCTGCGCTCCGGCCCCTTATTCAAGCCGTAATTGCTGGCGAAATCCGTCCCGCAATTACGGCTTGAATAAGCCGTGTGAACTAGCCCTAATAGGTTAATCAGTTATGAGGTGGGCGGGGCTAGCCTCAGGTGGGCGGGACATTAAACAGGCACTTTTCATGACTCTTTTCTGGCTGAAAACTGCAGATTTGAGCATTAAATGCTCTAAAACTACAGCATCTTACAGAATAAGGGACAGAGCGCTGGAAACAGCAGGTCTGACACTAGCTTGTGCTGTCCTCAGCAAGGGGGGCATAATCTATGTGACAGGTTCCCTTTAATGTAGTAACCTTCTTAGGCCGTGTTCAGACGGCTTATTCAAGCCGTAATTGCGAGCCGGATTGCGCTCGCAATTCCGGCTTGAATAAGGGGAAGGTGCGGGGGCGCGGCCTGCCGGCCCCATAGACTTGCATTATACACGGCGCGTATTGCGCCTGGATAATGTGCAAGTGACTTTCTCCCCGCCCGGCGGATTCGCCGAACGGGCAGGAGCAACGGAATCCACTGTTCTCTATGAGAACTGTGGATTACCGTAATTACTGCGACGGATTGGCGTCGTACTGCAGCGCAAACCCGGCGTGCAGTACGGCGCCAATCCGCGCCGAAATAAGCCGTGTGAACGGCCCCTTTGTGTGATGTACTCGCATTTAAAGTATACAAATATATAATAACCTATTAGTGTGATGTGCTTACATTAAAGTGTATACATATTTAACATAATCTATTAGTGTGATGTACTCCTATTATACAGGCAGTCCCCAGGTTACGAACGGGATGGGGACTGAAGGTTTGTTCTTAAAGGGGTTATCTCACTACATTGATTCATCTTACCTCAGGACAGTTTTCTTGGTTTCACTTTGAATTCAGTGGCGTGTTTACTGGCTACCACTAGGCTGCCGTAGAAGTCAGGTCTGTAGCTATAGCAACCACTGCTGGGAGCCTATCAGGATAGATCAAACCGGTCTGTAGCTATAGCAACCACTGCTGGGAGCCTATCAGGATAGATCAAACCGGTCTGTAGCTATAGCTACATGAGGAGCTGATGCAGCCCATACAAGAGGGGATATCTCAGAATAGGTAGAATACTGTTAATGGACACATATTGCAAAGGGACTTGTTTTTGCAAGATCTTTAACATAAAAAGCAATCCTTGTAGTGACAACCCCTTTAAGTTGAATTTGTATGTAAGTCGGAACAAATATATTTATTAAATGTAACTCGAGCACAAAAGGTTTTTTTAATTTAATTTTGGGTAGTGCAAGGGGAAGGGTTTTTTTTATGTGTTTGAATTTTTGGGTCCCCGTTAAAATTTTTACCCATCTGGCGCTTTTGGCAGCCCGGAAAATTGGGCATTCCAAAAACTACTATCGCCTTGGGAAAATCGGAATAAAAGTGCCACATTGCCCCTAAGCCCTCGTTTTGTAACTTGGGGGGAAAAGGAAAAAAGTCAAACGTTGTAACCCTTGGGGACTACCAGTATTTTTATACCTTTTAATGTAAAAACCCCCTTTTGTTTGATGTGACTAAAAATTAAAATTTTACAAGTATAAAACCTTTTACAGGTATTTCCCCCCTTCGGGAAGGGTGGGATTAAAAAAAATTTGGAAAAAAAATTTGTTCTTAAAGTTGAATTTGTATGTAAATTTGGAAAAGGTTTTGGGAATTTTGTAAAAGAAATCCAAAAAAAAAAAGGGGTTTTTAATTTTTTGTTTTTAATATACAAAATTTTTTGTGTCTGTGGCCCCCTGTATAAAAAAGGGTTTCCCCCTCAAATTTGCTGCTTTGGGATCTGGAACTTTTTAAAACCACAGCTACTTTTCTGGGTTTTGGAAAAAAGGGAACTACAATTTTTGCCCTGTTACATAAATCTCCGTTTTTTTAATAGGGAACAGATTAAGTCGGAAAAGTGTAAGTCGGGGATGCCCCCTTTTTTTTTTTACTTTAATATAAAAATTTTTAGTTTGATGTTTATTTTGATTTTAAAATGTAAAGATAATAACCCTTTAAATTTTGTGATTTGCTCACAAATTTAAAATAACAAATATATGTTTAAATTTCTACCCAGCGTGATGTGTATTTTTAATTTAAAATGTAAAAAATATATAATATGAAAACCTCCCATTTAGAGGGGAATGAAAATCAGTGGCAGGTCCCCTAATCCGCCCTGGGGCCCCGCCCATGTCCCTTAAATTACCCCTTTTCCCCCATGTTGAAAAAACGTGTCAATTTTCTCCCCATAATTAAATTTCAAGGGTTTCACTTAAAATGTTCCCCCTTACCATTGGGGCTAAATTTAAATTCCCCCCCACCCAGGACAGCCCAGGGTTCTCCGGTTAAGGTCTCAAGTGACAAAGGGGAACCAATGTGGCCGGGTATTTTTGCCCGGGAGGAAAAGGTGAAAGGGTGAACCGGGGTTCTGCCTTCCCCTTGTGGGGGAAAAAAGCATGAAGGGAAAAAGCCTTTTGGGTCCCTAAGATTTTAAACCCCCGCAGGAAAGGGGGCTGGGGATTTTCATTGGTAGAAAGGGCAGGGTAAGGGCTTCTTGAGGGGATGAAAAATAAGCAGGATAAGGGCCCCCCAAACTTACATTTGGGTGGCTTTTCCCGTTGGCTTTTTACATTAAATCTGCCCGAACCCCGCTGTTTCAGGGGTTTTTGCACAGAGTACAATCTCCTGTTTGTGTATTGTGGGGGACAAAAGGATAAAATGCTAAATTTTGCAGATGATGGGTCAGTGGTTTTGCCTGTTGCCTTTTTAGCCCCTTTGAGGGCGTTTGGGGGAAAACCCACCAAGGGGCAACATCTGTAAAGAGGGTTAGTATGTTCTCTGTGGGTTTCTTCCAAAAAACCCTCATTTTTTCCATCTCCAAAATTTATACAGATAGGTTAAAAAGGGGGTTTTTACTTTAAAGGAATTTCTTTTTTTGTTATAAAAAACTTTCAGAAACAATCACTTTTTCCCAAAATGTGTCCCTTAACAGTGTTTTTTTCCCATTCCCGAGAAAAATCCCCCCCCTTGTAAGGGGTGCATAATCCTCAGGTTGGCCCTTTAAAAGTTCCCATATAATGGTAAAAACCATATTGCAAATATTGTTTGTGCCTAAAATAAATAATTGCATTGCAAAACCTATTGTAAATCATTTTTACATTCTTGGCATCACTTAGGTTTTTTTTTTAAATTTTGAGGGTTTTTTAACCCCCTCTTTTTTCCCCAACCCGTTAAAAAGTTCCCAAATTTGAAATTACTTCCTTTTAAGTTTTAAATTTTCAAATTTTTTTTAATTTAAACCATTTTTTTAAAATTAGAAACTCTTTAAAAAGGGGGGGGCCCTTTGGGGGAACAACCATTAAAGGCCGCCCCTTACAATTTTTACAACCCATATCCCTCAGTTTTTACCTTTTTTCCAAATGGGCAGAAACCAACCCGTTATGAAGCAATCTATCACATGCCCGTTAATCTCAGTGTAAATTTAGGATCTAGAAAAAACCCTTGGGGACCCTTAAGGGTGGGGTTCCCTCAGCCATGTTAGTGGTCAGCTAGCTGATGAGTTGTAAAGTGGTTGTCCAAAAAATAAAAACCTGAAATTGGGGCAAAGGTGGACAAAAAAGAAAAAAAACCCATTTACCTACCTGTCACCCGGAGTTCCCTGTGTTCTGCTCCTCTTCACTTCTAGGTTCTTGTCTCAACACAGAGAACAGGATTTGGGGGTCCCATTTACTTACAATGGGGCTTGGAAACCTCTTTAGTATGTGGGGTTTAAGGAACCCAAAAAGAAGAAGAGTGGGTAAATGGGAGGGTTCTGGAATGGGGAGCAGTGGGGGACAGGGAGGGGAAGTTTTCAGGGGGTTTTTTCTTTTTTTGCCCACCTTGGCCCAATTTCATTTAATTTATATATAGTGGACAAACGACTTTTTTTTTTAAAAGATAATGACTTTCCCAAAAAATTTTTATTTGCTGGAGAATTTTGGTTTGGGTTTATCCTTTTAAGGGGGAAAATGTGCTATTTATAAATTTAAAACTATTGCGGAGGGGCAAAGGACAGTCGGAACCACAATGATTTTGTTGTGACAAACCCGACCCCGTGGGGTCCCTCTTGTAAAATTTTGCGCTGTCAAAAGTGTAATTGCAGTGCCCCCCCTGGAGACCTCCCTGGGGGGGAAATTTGGTTTTCTTCGTGTTTTTTTTCAAATTCATCACCTGCTCCTCCCCAAAAATTCCCTGTTCATTTGTTCACCCAACTTCATCCCCCAAAGCTTGTTCCCTTTCCCTTTTCCTTTTGTTGAAAGAAAAAAGGGGGCAAGTTTTCCTCTGATATTTAGGTTTTGAGTTCGCCCTTTGTATGGTTTATGAAAGAAATTTTAAACTATTGTAGTTTAAAAAGGGAAAAAGTTTATTTAAAAACTAGTCGTTTGGGGCTTTTGGCTAATTATAGGAAAACATAGCCCCAACAAAAGACATGTCAATAGAAACAAGGGGAAGAATTGTAAAACTCAATTAAGATCGAAAATTTCCCAAAACAGATGTTTGGGTTTTTCTCAGTCAAACTTGTAACATTTTTGGGGGCAAGTATAAAAAAAATAAAAAAGTAATCAAAGGAAAATATACAGGTAGGCCAAGGAAGATGGGAAAGCGTCAGGTTAGAAAAATTAAAGTAATATGCACCTAAAAAAGAAAAACAGATGGGGAATAAATAGGAGTTAAAAGGTTTTTAAAAAAAACGTAAAAAATTGGGCCCGAATAAAAGATTTAAATTTTCAAAAACATTTAAACCACATAAAAGTTCCAGTGTTATGAGAAAAAATCATGGAGAGTGTAGAACTGGATAAAGGTGGGAAATTTGGGGGATGAATCGGGATTTGGTGGTAAACACTTTTGGGCCCGCACTGGGCACCCCCCCCGACCTTTTTCCCTTTTTTTATTTTTTTTCTTTAAACCAGGTTTAAAATGTCACCAAAATTTAAAAATCCCGCTTCACTGCAAAAATAGTCAGAATAAAAGAATTTTTAAAAGGAGGTTGGGGGCTCCGAGATACTTCAAGGTGTATTTTTCCCTTTTTGAAAATTTTAACATCTTTTTAATTTTTCCCCCTAAAAGGGAATTAGAAGGCCAGAATAAGCAAGTTCTGTCCCCCTGAAAAATCCCATTTTTCCAAAAGCGGGCAGGGCTGTTGCAAAAACCCCTCCCCTTTTCTACTTTTTGACTGGTCCTGAAGCCTTTAGGAAAAGGATGGGCAGGGGTGGGTGCTTGGGGTTATTAGGACATCTGTGGTGGCTCTGACCTGGTGAGGGGGTCACACTTACTGTTGCCCCTAATTTTTCCCAAAGTTTGAAAAAAGTAAAAAGGGTTCATTTTTTTCTTTTTTTTTTTATTTGTGATCTTTTTTGAATTGGGAAGCCTTCCGTACAAGGGGAGAACACGTGGAGTGAGAGGTCTCTTTTTTTTTTTTTTTTTTTTTTTTTTGTAAAAAAAGCCGGCAGCAAAAAGACGGAAAGTAATAACTTCCTCATCTTTGATCAATAGAAGAAATGTACAAAATTCTGATAAAACTTTTATGTTCCCTTCCCCACCCCCACTGGGGAAATAAAAAGTAAAGCTTCCCTTTGTAGAGCAATTTTAAAGGGGCCTTTGACCTGGGGTCAGTGGGAAAATAACAAAACAGATTCACCTCCCCCAAACCCTGAGTTTCCCCCCTATCAAAAACCCAAAAAGGCCCCAAGTTTTGAAAAAAAGCCCCGGTCCCAAACCCAGTAAACTATGGGCAAAAAAAATTTTAGTATTTAAAAACCTAAACAAATTTTCATACATGGGGGCCCTAAGTATCCCCAAAACCAGCATCTATTAAATTTAAATTTTATCTATCTAATCTATTATCTAACCCCATCTATTTTACTAACTTTTCTATCCCATCTTTTCATAATATTATCTATCATGCTGCATTTTTTCCGTGACAAACCCCGAAAACCCCAAACAGCATTTCCTTCTCTAGATAATGTACAGGGAAAAGCAAAAAAGTGTTGGGGGAAAAGTATTTAAACCCTTTCCCCCCAAATTTTCTGTCACGGTGGGCTGGGGGGGGGTTTTTTTTTTTTTTTTGCTGGGCATTTCCCCGGCACTGCCCGTGAAAACTTTTTCCCGAGACTGAAAATTATTTTTGCAGGGGCCCGGAATAGAACAACCTGGGTCATTGTCTATTTATCTATAGAGTTTAAGGGCCGAAAATCCCCGGGCCATACCAACTTTTTTAAATATTCATTGAATCCTTTAAAAACATTTTCCCATTTTTTCTAAGATACTGTGCTAAGTAACTTTCCCTAATATATCCCCATAGGGGTCCCGATTTTTTTCCTCTTTAAAAAACGCAGCCCCCCAAATTCCTTTTCACGACATGGTTAAAAAACATTAAAATTTTTTTCCCGCCCCGCACCCACCATTGGGGAGATCTTATTGCATACAGATTTTATGACCAGTGGATCCAACGGGGAGTGTTTAACATACCTAAGGCTATTTAACCCCCAGCGAATATCGGCGCCCTTTTTTGCCATGTATTTTCAAAAACCCCTAATACGAGGGAAAATGTGCGGCAAAAAAAACGGTAATCTAAAGGTTTTCCCAACAAAAACTAAAGGATTTCAAACCCCCCTCTCCCCCGGGGGTAAAAATAAAGAAACGTATTGTAACCTGGGGGGATAAGTACATTCCTATCTTACTTTGGCCCCAAAATACCGCGAGTAATTACAGTCCCATTGGGGGCCCGGGGGGCCGCTGGCCGCGTCGCGGGGGTACTTTGGGCCATCAAGCGCGAACCTAGACCACCCCGGGGTTTTTTTGTGGGGCTACTGAAAGCCCCCGGGAGTTACGCCGTTTTGAAACATAAACCTTTTAAGGGCTCAAAAAGTTCACGAGGGCCCCATCCCTGCCCGTGGCCCCCAGTGTAAAACACAATGAAAGGGGGGCCAAATGTTTTAGGTGGCCCGCATAAGCCCCTTCTTAAACCCTTAAAAATGAAGATTGGGCCCCTTTTGTTTGCAAGATGACCGCTTCCCGCTTGTTTAATATGTTTTTTCAGTTTAAAAGGGTGTCCCTTTGGGGAATTTTCTAGGGTATGATTTAAGGTTTTAGGACAATTAAAAATCTGTTCAAAAGGGTCTTTGTTTTTTTGGTGATGTAGATGCCATTTTGAAATGGAAGTTTCTATAATCATGAAACCCAAAATTTGAGGAAGTGGTATCTGGGATTTTTTTGAAAGCTTTCAGCCTCCCCATTGGTTTGGGGGTTTTCGCAAAAAACTGCTGAAGCCCCCGTTTCAAAGGGTTTTCCCTTCCCAAAGGGCATTTCCCTCTCAATGACCCCTTTGGGTTTTTTGGGGGAGGGGCATACACCCCAAAGCTAATCCCGGGCCCCCCCTGACCCCCAAATAAAAAGTCACATTTTTTGAAACCTTTTCTTGTGCGTGGGTTTAAACCCCGGGAAAAAGAATTTTAAAAGCATCATTGTGTGGTTTACAATTCTGATACTTCTTTTAGGAAATTTGGACTTCATTTAAAAAAAAAGTCTAGCCAAATAAGACTGTCTTTTTTGCCCCATAGCAACCAGGAAAATTTTGCTTACATTTCTTAAAACTGCTCCGGGAAAAATGAAGCTGAGCTCTGAAATTTTTCTTTTGGGCAACAAAGGCAATCTTCCTGCTAGAACCCGTTTTGGGAAAAAGGGCCCCAATATTTTAATTGTTTAAGGGGATTTTTTTCGGGCCCGGGGTATTGGGGCGCTTAAGGGAAAAACCCCCGCAATTCGGGGGGTTTTTGGAAGCACGCGCTGACAGCCCCCTAATTCCCCGCAGGGGGGGAATCCCCACAACCCCGGCCACAAGGCCCTAAAAGACATTTCATTGTCCGCGGTGTGTAAAGCGATGCTAAAAAATTTGACATTTTCACTTTTTTTCCCGGGCGTACAATCCAGTCCAAAAAAATCCCCTTTCTGTTTAAGGGCCCTGACAACAAAAAGCTTTAAAAAACTTTAACCTTTTGCGGGAAGGGGTGAAGAGACTTTCATTTGGGTTTTGCTTAGTCCGGGGTGGCCCCGTGTTTTCCAACCCCTTTTTGGAAACACAGCGCATAGGAGAAAAAATGGGGTGCCCCGAATGGGAAGAATTGAGTTAATCCCGCAACTGACACATTGGTCTTTTTTAAAACTACTGTTTGTTAAAAGCCCCCAAAAAGGTTTTGCCCAAGGCGTGCCTTTTCTGAAAAAAAAGCCCCGGAAACTGAGAGGGGACAAAACCCGGACAGCCCGAGCACAAACCCTGCATAAGGGATCAAAAAAAGAAAATGCCTTTACTCCCCAAAAAACAAACTACAAATGTGGATTCTGTAAAAAAAAACAACCATCTTTTTTCCACAAGCCGCTTGAAAACTTTTCATTTTTCTCTGTCATCAGATAAAGCAGGGGTCTACTCAGATAAACACAAATACAAACCCAAATGGATTCTGTATACAAAGGCAACAAATTTTTACCTGGTGCCTTGAAAGCTCTGCACTCAATACTGAATTTGTGTTTTGGTTTTAGCGAGGCTATGAATTTTTTTTCGGGGAAAAAGTATCGTCTCCACAGTGCCCCTAAAAACTGATCTCATTATTTTTAAGGGCCCGAGAACAAAACCCCTTTACATTAATTGGGTTGGTTCAAAAGGGGTTTATTTCATGGGCAACATCTTAAAAAATTTCTTTTTAGAAAAAGGAAAAAAAAAAAATTGGTTTGGGTGAAATCTAGTCAAAATGTTTGCTTGGGGCGTCATCTTTTCCCCCGCCGGGAATGCTTTGCCCGTCCATGTCATCCAAAAACTTTTCAAAAAATTAAAAACCCCTTTAAACCGATGAGGCCCGAAAATATTGGGGGCAAATTTGCACAAGGGGGAAAAACCCCAATTCCCTGTTGGTACTCATTGAAGAAATTGACCCCCAAAAAATATTTTTGGGTGTCGGTTTCCCTTTTTGAACGACTCCGATTCCACCAAAATGGGCATCGACATCACAGCCCTGAAGGAAATACAGATCTGGAACTCTTTCCTGATGGACTGGCACTTGGGCTAAGATTTCAGAGCAACTGAGCAACAAGATTTTTTTCCTCCACCCCCCTATGTCCAGGAGTGTGGGGAGGAGGATGGGAAGGAGCATGGATGATCACTGATCATGAATCATTCCTACTATGAATCATGTTGCTGTCCTGGTAACATTTTAACCATGTGACATGTAATTATTTTTATTGGCTTAACATTTAATACAACTGAAAAAGGAATCGATTATTCTGATTTGTTCTTTTAAAATTCATTAAAAGTAAAATTTTGACCTGGCCTTTTTGGGGGGGCCCAAAAAGCCTTTTATAAAAAAACGGGTTTTTGGGAAACCCCTCCCGGGATCCCCACCCCCGTTTTTTACAAAAAATGTTAGTACTTTGAAAAAAGTGGGTTTGGGGAAAAAAAATCTCCCATCTGATTGGTTTTTTTTTTTATTCCGTAACCGTAATCCTTTAAAAGGTTTTTTTCCACAAAAATAAAAAATTTACATGGGAAGCTTTCAATTAAATAAACATTTTTTTCCCCTTCATTATTATAAAAAATTCTGCAAAACCCTTTTTTTTTTAGCCCCTTTCCCTTTTTTGATCCCTTGTTTTTTCAGCTGTCTCCAGGGATACAACCATCACTTTCTCCTCCCAGGGACTTTCAGAGTTTTCCCCAAAACCCCGGGGTCTGTCACTTAAATCCCGTCCTCTGTACTCTTTTTTAAAAATTAAATCCCAAAAAAGTGCCAATAAATAAAAAAAGAAAACCCCAATCAGTATGGGCATCGATAAAGAGAAAAAAAAAAACCCGGGTTTTTTTTCCTGCCCCCCCGGGAAATTTGAACCCAGGCCCTTTTTGTTGGAGGAAAAAACTTTACCTTCACGACTCACCATGCAAAACATAAACAGCCTTTCTTTGAAAAAAAGAGGGATAAAGGGCCCGGGATGTCATCCTGCTGGGTCACCTGATTGCATTTCAAACAAAAATTTCAACCCCGCCCCCTTCTGAGCAACAGAGCTGGTTCAGAGGGATGGGAAAAAGAGATTTGTGGCAAACCCCCTTTTAAGGGTTTAAAGGGGTTTTTATGTTTCATTAAAATTTGGCTCAGAATAAAAGGGGGGCAGTAAAAAAAAAAAAAAAAAAAGCAAATTTGGGTGTCATTACAAAACTGCCTTGTTTTCACAAATGTCCCTTATCCCTTTTGTTTTTATTTACACCCGTACCCTTGTGTGGGGGAAATCCCCCCTGATCCCTCCTCCTTGCAAAATTTACCCAGCTGAGACCCCATTTACAATTCTTTTACAGTCCCTCGTCGATTTTACCCGGGGCTGGGTCCCCTGGGCCCAAAATTAGGGGGGGTACATTTTCTGTCTCCACACCTAGCAGAAAAAGACTGCAGCAAATTTTTTAAATGAGAAAACAAAGAAAGGTTTTTTGCTCCCTTTTGCCCCAACTCTCTTGCATAGCAGATCCCCCTTTCCGTTCTTAGAAAGCTTTTTAATACAAAAAAACCAAACCCCCCGGTTTAGAGAAACAGTGTCAGATTAAAATTGAATTGCCCGCCCCGTTGTTACTTGAAAAAAAACAGGGTCTTATAAAAAGACCCTTGCAAAAAAGAGAGACACAAGTGAAATGTGGGCCCCAGAGGGGGGTGGGGGAGTCTCAGGGCCCAAAAAAGTGAAAGGGGGATGATATCATCCAAATGGGAAGGGAAAAAAACGCCCTGCATTTTACAGGAAATTGAGCAAGCTTTAGAGAAGAGTGAATCCCAAAAATAAGGAAGCCCAAAACAAACCCCTTTAACTGTTTAAAACCAATCCCGATAGTAAGAAGGGGGTTGGGGGTTTGGTTTTTTTTTTTTTTGAGGTGAAAATTTGAGGTTCCCCCTTGGGCCTTACTCACATTCTGGACCATAAAAGGTTTTGTTTTAAAACCGTTTTTGGATCCCGAAAAAAACCCATTTTAAAACTTTGGGGGTAAAATGCCCAAAGTGTTTCTAGTTTTTGGAAACGTTTTTGCTGCCGCCATTATCCCTGGGGAAAAGCGTTGGGGTAAATGTTTTGGGGGGGATTGATTTCTTGTCTGTTTGTTAATTTTTTAAGGAATTGGAAAGCTTTATTCACATGTTATTTCCCCTGTTTCTAAATTTGGGTTGTGTTTTTGTGGGGTATAGGGGTTCCCGTGTTTTGGGGATGTTTTTAGGGATTCAAAAAGGGTTTTGGGCTCACGGGTCGCCCTTTTTTAGGGGGGTTACCCCTTTTTTGCATTTAAAAACGAGTAGGGGGTTTGTAAAAAAGGGATTTTTCGGGTTTGGGGCTAATTCTAAAACTCCTTTTTTTTTGGTTTTGGTTTTCTAATAAAAATTTTGTTTTTTGGTTTTTATCCTTTTGGGGAAAGGGAATTTGGGGGTCCTTTTTTTGAGTGCAGCGAAAAGCACCATATATTTTTAAAATAAAGGTTGGGCTGCAGCATCAAAAAGATTTAAGAATTTGAAATTTCCTTTTTTTAAAGGTTTGAAAGATGCATAAAAAAGACCATGTAACACAAAACCCCCTTTGGGATCACTCATCTGAACGGCGAATCGTGTTTACATTGGAAAAAAACAAAGGAATTTACACTGCCCCATTTTAAAGCGTGTTTGGGCTGAAACACGGGGTCCAAATACTTTTCTAAAAAAACACTGTGTAAACATCCCCCTTTTCAGGAGGTTAATTGGGGGTTGGAACCCAAATTTTGTTTGAATTTGGGAAAATTCCAAAGGGAAAAGGAAATTTAACCTGGGAAGAAAAGTTTTTATAAAAAAAAACTTTAGATTTTTAGGTCCGATTTGACATTGACCCAAATCTGAAGCGCAGCACTATTTTTAACGTATCGGTGGGTAAACACACTTTAGGGAAAGATTAACCTGGTTTACGTTGTGCGGGCACAATCACTCCCGCTGCTGGGAAAAAAATTTTTTTTTTTGTCAGTCTTCAGAGGCACAGGCCAAATTGAGTATCACAGGGTCTTTCCAGACTTCTTCCATTACTGCTCTAAACTCTTAATAAGTAACTTTAAGAAATTTAAAACCTCCGTGAAAAAGTTTTAAACGCAATTGGCCCGGGAGGTGCAGGCCCCCCCTTCACGTGGAACCTTGTTTACACAAGCAAAAAATCGTTCGTAATAACAATAAACGTTTAAACCTATCCTGGCGGTTTACTGTGACCCCAGCAAACAGTCTCTTTTTAATGATCTGAATGTCATAAACCCTTAAAAAGGGCAACAAAACCTTATAATAAGTTTTAAAATTCCCCTTTTCCAAAAAAAAACCCTTTTCTTTTAATTTTTTCTGGAAAAAACTGGATTTTGGGTATGGGGTGATCCCTTTCAGGGGAGTTTTTTTTTTCCTAGAGCAGTTCCTCTACTGTTTGAAGATTAGAAATTGGACAACCACCACCTGTGTAGGGGTTATATCAGCGTCCATATTAGTTTTCACCCAGCTTTACCAGATATAACTGAAAAATACGAGAGAAGGATGGCACAATGATTTAGAGTTGATGGAATTGTTAGATTTTACAGCTAATGGTCCTTCTGTTTAAAGGGGTTGTCTGACTACAAGGGTTGCTCTTTATGTTAAACATCTTGCAAAAACAAGTCACTTTATATTATATATCCATTAATATATTAATGTCCTACCTATTCTGAGATATCCCCTCTTGTATGGGCTGCATCAGCTCCTCAGGTTGCTATAGCTACAAACCTGTTTGATCTCTCCTGATAGGCTGCCAGCACTGGTTGCCATAGCTACAGACCTGGCTTCTACTGCAGCCTAGTGGAAGTCTGTAAACATGCCTATGAATTCAAAATGAAATCAAGAAAACAGGACTGAGGTCAGATGAATCAATGTAGTGAGACAACCCCTTTAACACTATGTTGTTAGGACAGTCACCCACCTCCTTCTCAGTTATATCTTAGAAAGTTGGCTGACAACTTACAGACTGACATACCCACCATAACAGCTTGTCACCCAACTCTCATTAACCCCTGAATAACAAATCTGCAGCGATACATTGTGTGTGTGTGTTTTTCGGATTTGGTTTACAATCAGAAACGACATCCAATCATTCCTATGTGGTTTTGGACACGTATTGGTGATAAAAACCCACATAGAAATGTTTTGGGTGAGTATGACATGAGACTTTTAGCCATCCTCATTGACATCAATAGTAAATTTCCATACATTTTCCTCATAGAATATGACCAAAGAATGAATGTTAAAATTTTGTGATTCTTTTTTACCGCACTTCGATGTTGAAAATACACGATGTGTGAACTACAATTCATTTTTATTTATTGACGCCAATGTCAATTGTTTTCTTTTAGGGTATGTTCACACGGGGTAATTTCAGCGCGCATTTCACAGCATATTTGCGCTCAAGTGACATGTCAATTACTTGTGGCGAATACGCGTCGTGAGTAATGGATGTCAATGAGGCCGGCGCGGGACGCGGGAGTACGCGCATAGTAGCGCGAGCTCCCGAAAGACACGATGTACTGTACATGCTGCAGTACATCGTATGAACATACCCTTCGTTTTAGACGAGTATTTCAAGTCTGAATCCGCGTGGATTACAACTTGAAATACTCCGTGTGGACAGAGTCTTTCTATCCAGGAGCCTAGGAGAGCTGGGGAACATCTCCTGTTTGACTAGGATAGTAACAATATAGGTTATCACCTAGTTCTCCCAGAAATTGCGAAATTGCTGCATGTGGTGCATGGTCTTGTGATGTAGATGGTATAATGTGATGTGATTAATAGCGTCTCTACCTTCTTTTTTTCGGTTCTAGATGATATTCGGCAGTATGCCTACATCAGATTCACCACTGGTGATGCGATGAGCAAGAGGGTGAAATTTGCCTTAATTACCTGGATTGGCGAAAATGTCAGTGGACTGCAGAGAGCCAAGATCGGTACCGACAAGACCCTGGTGAAAGATGTTGTCCAGGTATGTATGTCTGCAGGCCATGACCCCCGCACCTCACTGCTGTAAGTAATTTCAGGGTCACATACCGCTGCAGCATCTAGGCCACCCCAGACCTTATCAGTTAGGGCTCGTTCACACGGTGTTTTTGGGATTAGTTTTGGATCAGAAAATCACATACAAAAACAAAGCGTCGATCGGATCCAACACGTATCCAACACGCAGCTGCTTGTTTGGATGCGTGTTGGCTGCAGCAGGATCGCACCCTATAGTTTAGTATAGGGCTCCTGCTGCGTCTTTCGGACCAAGAATTGACATGTCGATTCTTGGAACAGATCTGAAAGACACAATGAGACACACATCGGCGATCACTCGTCTGAACACCGATGCTTGTTTACCATTGCAAGCAGTGTAAATCACACTGCTCATTGTTAGATGCGTGTTTGGGTCCATTTAGACCAGGGGTTCCCAAACTCCAGTCCTCACGCCCCACCAACAGGTCATGTTTTCAGGATATCCCACAGAATGCACTGAGAATAATTAAAGGGGATTTGCCAGGATGCAAGTTTCTTACCTTCCTTATCAGCACAGGGAGAAGGTAAACAAATCATGCTGAGTCATGAAAGCTGCAGGGCTGAGAGGGAGGGGGTGAGCAGAGAGTGAGGAAGAAGGGAGTGTCTCAAAATTTAACTAAAATAATGACATTGCAACAGTGCAGACACAGCAGACACAGGCTCATACACTGCACTTTCTACCCAGACCCTTGAAGCTCATTCATTTTCCCTGTCATCAGATAAGAAGTGTTTCATGCAAGTGCGGCCTGTCGGCTCCTCTGGTCGTGTCTAATGCAAACTTTCAGGTAACTAAGGGGGATTGAGAAATGCTGTAGCTCTCACAGGCTTCACTTTTTGTAATCACATATATTTAGAAAAGTGATTAAATAACCATTTTGGAGGATCCCACGTCAACATTACATCGTGGCAAAACCCCTTTAAGTCACCTGTGCAGCATAATTAAATCACTTGTGCACTGCTAAGGAAAGCCAGAAAACATGACCTGTTGGTGGGGCGTGAGGACTGGAGTTTGGGAACCTCTGATTTAGACGAACCCAAACATGTATCTACGAACGTATGTTCACATGGAACATGCCCTTATTTTATCAGTTTTTTAACTTTGATCGGTGCCCCTGACAGGAGGAGTGCCAGTACTACCCGGATGGCCCACCCACTGGTAACGGAAGATTCATGGTCACCGCACATTGTTGCCCTGATCACTTGTTCATGGTTTATGTGGGATAATTCAGCAGTGCAGATGTCAATAGAAAACTGGTTAAAAGTGTAGCAAAATCTGTGCTTGTGGGGGTTTCTTGCCATCAATACACAAAGGTTCTTGAATATTAGGCTTCATGGGGTGAGCCCTCTTTTCCCAGATTTACACTAGTGCTCAGAATATTCCAAGAGCTGCTGCTGCATTATCCCCGCTAGGAGCATTAACGAGATGACTGCGAGCGTCCTCGTCAGCCGTGTGACCACCATATGGTGTGCTCAAGTCTAGCAGCTTCAGCCGTAGGTCACTCTGGGTGGGTGGAGGAGGCCAGATTCATAATTAAACCTCTCGGTATACAGCACACGTCAATAGCAGCCACGGTTCAGACAGGAACAAACGGGCGTCTGTCCAGCGCAGCCACGGGTGTTCTGTTATGTTGTTACGCAGTTATTAACATTGCATTTATTTTTCGTTCATCAAATCTTATGCTTTTGCTGTTTTCAAATAACAAAATAAAAAAATGATTAACCTGACAGTATACATAAAACCTATAGTCAGTAGATCAGATTAGAGTTAGGCTATGTTCACACGGCTTAATTGCGGGAAGTATTTCGCCCGCAATTACGGCGTGTGTACAGGGGCAGGGGGCCGGCAGCCCGTCGGCCCCATAGACCTTCATTATTCTCGGCATGTATACGCCTTGAATAATTGACATGTCACTTCTCTCCCCGCTCACCGTATTGTGAGAGTGGGGAGCGGAGACGTAATCCATAGTTCTCTATGAGAATTGTGGATTACCGTAATGACTGGGACGTATTTCAGCCCGTAATTCACGCCGTACTGTGAGAATTACGGGCTGAAATACGTCCCAGAATAAGCCGTGTGAACATAGCCTTAGGGTCAATTTAGCTGCGATTACGTTTTCTAAACATTGGGTTCCCAGAAGTTTGTTGCGCACCTTAGCCCACTATGGTGCATCAGTTATTGGTATCTCCAGCATGGACATCCCAGTCTGTACAGCTTTTCGTAGCTTTGTGGAATACCTGTATTACAAATCTCTCAGCTGGGGTAATTCAGAAACAGATGGTGAGAATCCATCTCCGATATGACACATCTTAAACACCACTTAGATCAATACAGAATTTGAAGGCAAAATGTCCAGTCCTCTGTAAATAAAGCTTAAAGGGGTTGTCTCACTACAAGGATTGCTTTTTATGTTAAAGATTTTGCAAAAACAAGTCACTTTGCAATATATGTCCATTACCAGTGTCCTACCTATTCCCAGATATCCCCTCTTGTATGGGCTGCATCAGCTCCTCAGGTCGCTATAGCTAAAGATCTGCTTGATCGCTCCTGATAGGCTGCCAGCACTGGTTGCTATAGCTACAGACCTGGCTTCTACTCCAGCCTAGTAAAAGCCAGTAAACACGCCCCTGAATTCAAAATGAAGCCAAGAAAACAGGACTGAGGTAAGATGAATG
This sequence comes from Phyllomedusa bahiana, assembly GCA_025379985.1. Classification (NCBI taxonomy): domain Eukaryota; kingdom Metazoa; phylum Chordata; class Amphibia; order Anura; family Hylidae; genus Phyllomedusa; species Phyllomedusa bahiana. Next base: position 84,934 of record JAODAL010013152.1, read on the forward strand.
TAGCGAAACAACCCCTTTAAGGGGGAGTTCACACAACATATTGAGGCGCACACAGGTGTGCGGCACAAAACGTGTTCATTACACTGTTGAAATTAGGTGCTTGCAAGTGCGTAATTTCAGCGCAAATACCACGCACAATGGCCCAATGCAGATTTTTGACTCCTATATTTTACTATTTGACGGCACTTATATGGCTGAAATAATTGACATGTCAGTTCTTTTCAGGCGTGCGCAAAAAACAAATGTAAAATATGCATCGTGTTATTGACTATGCATATTTTACATTATGGTCTATAAGAAGTGTATTATACATTGTTTTGGGTCTGCAAACTCTCCCCTCTTCAATCTGTCCTGAATGCAGCAGCCAGGCTCGTATTTCTCTCCAGCCGCTATACTGATGCCTCTACCCTGTGTCAGTCACTGCACTGGTTGCCCATTCAGTACAGGCTACAGTAACACCTCAGCATTCTCACTCCTAAAGCTCTCCCCAACGCTGCCCCCCTACATCACCTCCCTCGTCTCTGTCTACCACCCGACCTGCTCTCTCCGCTCTGCTGCTGATATCAGGCTATACTCATCAATCATCCGAACCTCCCATGCCCGTCTCCAAGATTTCACACATGCGGCACCAATTTTCTGGAACATGCTACTGCGGGCGATCAGGCACACTCACAACCCTCACAGTTTTAAGAGGGCCCTGAAAATACATCTTCTCAGTCTGGCCCACCAAGATCCCTAACTGCTATCACACACATCTGTCACTCCCTGCACTAGGGCACTCACAGGCACTTATCTGTATATAGATGTACTGTCAGGGTGGCAGGGTCATCCATTTTTCATGTAAACCACCCCCTATTTAGGAAACATGGCTGGACCATTGTAAACTTGGCACTTCTTACCGTATGTTTCACCCATATACCCTAATAGATTGTAAGCTCTCACGAGCAGGGCCCTCACACCTTGTGTCTCATTTGTAAGTACTTTTAATGTGTAATGTCTGTACGTTTACCCTTGAATTTGTAAAGTGCTGCGGAATATGTTGGCGCTATATAAATAAAGATTACTATTATTGGGTGTATTTTGGCACAAGACGTGAAAAAAAAGTGCCAAAATACACCATGTGAACATAACCTAATAAAAGATTTTCCTCAAAACAACACTTATTACCAATCCATAAAGTAGGTAACAAGTGAGCTCCATTGATTACGAGAACAGAAGTCCATTCAAAGTTTATGGGACTGACAGATAGGCGAGTACAGCAGCTGTCCATCCATCTTATAGACTTTGAATTATTATCTCAAACATTTAGGGCGCATCCCCACGGCATAGGACAAATTCCGGCCGGTTTGCCGGACGGTATTTGTCCTGTTTTGCGCCCGCCCCATGGGCGCGGGCGGGGCGGCTTTTCTCCGCGATGAGCGGAGAAGAGCCCTCCCATTGAGAAGCACATCTTCCGTCCGGTTTTCGGACGGAAGATGGTGCTTGCTCAATGTTTTGCCCCCGGACTGCCACTGGCGAAACCGCCGGGCGGAAAACCCGTGCAGCGGGGACTGCTGCACGGGTTTTCCATAGAGCACAATTTGTGCTCATTTTCGGCCGGTTTTTCAGGCAGTCTGAAAAACCACAAACCGGCTGAAAAACCAGCCGAAAACCCTTGACGTGGGGACATGCCCTTAAAGGCCCCGCACCGTGGGCGCTATTGGTGTGCAGCTCTCTACCTTGACTTCTATGAGATTTGTGAACCCATCCATGTTCTACCAGCGGCCCCACTCCATCCCCAAGGCACACCAACAGGTCATGTTTTTCAAAAGGGTCTCCCACAGAATGCACTGACAATAAAACTTCACCTTGCAATGCTAAGGAAACCCTTGAAAGGCCTGCACCGTGGGCGCTACTGGTGTGCAGCTCTCTACATTGACTTCTATGAGATTTGTGAACCCATCCATGTTCTGAGCTGTATTCAGAAGTAAATAGTGAGAGCAGTGCATGGGCAGCCAGCTCTCCACTATTAGCGGCAAAGGTCTCTGGGGACATGAGAGGAGAGCGTGTGTAACCAACCACTGCTCCACTCAAACAGGGGGGGCACAGTACCTATTTTCTCATGATCAGTGGGTCCCCCAGCGATCGACACTTACAACTCATAATGTTGATAGCTAATGAGTGATGTTTCTGGGAGAACCTCTTGGTCATTGAAGAATGAACACTTTGCAACTTTCTAATCCTAATAATAATTTCTATATGGCACCAACAAATTTCACAGTCCTTTACAATACAGATGGCAAATATACAGACAAAATTGGATGTTACATCGTAACAAAGTAATTAAAGGGGTTTTGCCACAAATTAAAATTGACGTGGGAAGTTTGTAAATGAAATAATAAACATTTTCACCATTCAACATTATAAAAAAATTCTGGACCGGTTTTGGGGATACGACCAGGGCTGAGAGCTCCTCAGTCCTGGCCAGACATGCTCAGACATCACCTCTCCTCTCAGGCAGCTACTGAGTGTTCAAACCCCAGGTGCTGTCAGTCTACTCCAGTCCTCTGTGCTCCTTAGTAATTAGTCAAACAGTGCAAATAAATAAAAAAGAAACCTCAATCAGGTTTGTGCATTGATAAAAAGAAAAAAAATCCACATGTTTGGCTCCTGCAGGGATTTGAACAGGGGGCCCTTGTGCCTGGAGGCAAACGTTTTACCTCTGAGCTACATTGTAACTATCCTACAGCTCTTTACATAAACAGACCTTTCTTGGACTAGAGGGAGGAAAGGCCTGGTGATGTCATCCTGCTGGGTCACATGATTTGCAATTCAAACAAATCACACACGCCCCCTTCTGAGCACACACAGCGCAAGAGATGGATACAGGAGGTATGAAATGAGATCGTGGCAAAACCCCTTTAACAATTCCGACCAGGGTCCCACGCATACAAGCCTACAATCTGAGATAATAGGTGTTAACATGAAATATAAAAGTGCTTGATTTGTGGGTCAGATCATGCTCCTACGTTAAGGCATGTTGGATCTGTTTTGGATCCATTTTTAGATACGTGTTTGGATATGTGTTTTGGACCCTAAACGGATGCAAACACGAATCTAGCAATGTGCAGTGTGATTTTACATTGCTTTCCAATGTAAAGCACGCATCAGCGTTCAGACGAGTGATCACCAATGCGTGTTTACGTGCGTCATTCGGATTCGTTCAAAGAATTGTCATGTCAATTCTTGATCCGTTTAATGCAGCAGGCGCCCTATTTAAAACTATAGGGTGCGTTTCTGCTGCAGCCAAACATGCACCTGCGTGTTGGATGCGATTTACGCAGAGCTTTTGAATAGGTTTTTCATATCCAAAACTAATCCAACACCTGAACATACCCTTATAGTTATTGCAATGCAGGACAGAGATGACCGTGGAGGGGAATACAGAAGGTGGGGTGGGGGTCCTTATGTCCTGACCAACAGTAAAATGCAGATTTCATTATCCTGAGATAATACATTTTTATTTCCCATCTGGATTTAAGGCTCAACAAAAAAAATCTAATTGTTTAAATTTTTTATAGAGTTTTGCCAAAGAGTTGATGATCACAGACCACAAAGACCTGTGTGAAGACTACATTAAAGGGGAGCTGAAGAAGGCTGGAGGTGCTAACTACGATGCCCAGACAGAATAAGTGGTGACCTTTACCTTCTGCTGTCGTTCAGCTCAGAAGGACAAGTCGTCTCAATGAAAGCAACTGGAAACTATGAAAAAAACTGGTTATTTCTTTGCATAAAACTCCCCCTATTTTGCTGCCCAGCCCAGGACTTGTTTCCTCCATCCCGTGGTACTGCCAATGATGATGCCGTCACACCCGCCATGCTGGTTGCTCCATGGGCATCTTGGGATCAGCCACAGCACAGCTCACTACGCCACTTCCTACATTTCCGACACTTGCCAAGTTTTATAGGATGCCTGGGACTGCACCATGGGGGTCTGCACTCTGAAGCTGTATATGCTCTATTCCACGTCTCTCATGACCAGAACCCCCTCCCCAAGCTTCATTCTGCATGATTGTCATCTGTAGACCGTTTCTCAATGGCAGCCATCATGCTGCGTCTGTTCTTCAGGATCAGCAGGAAAGATGCACATAGTGTGTTAAATATCATAGATTATCAAAGGGGGGACTCCTTATTATGCAACACACAACTCCAGGGACTTCCTATAATAATGCAATGAGTTAAAGGCAACTAGAGTCACCTGTGAATTGCCCTACCTGGCCCATATTCCATCCATAGGGGGCAGTATTATAGGGGTAGAAGAGAGCTTAGGGCAGCTGTCCCCTCACCTTCCCCCTTAGGCTATGTTCTCCAAATTTTGTAATGAAATCAGCGTTTAGTTCGTAAATGAAATGCACATTTTTATGTTATTTTTAATAGGTTTTATCACTCGTTTTTTACATTTCATGTATCCTTTGGTGTGTTTGTTGGCGCATATCTGTGATGCTTAATTTCATGCGATTTTCAGTACAGGGAACATCGTTATATTTGAACCTAGGGTTTTTTTATGCGTCACACATCAAAACTGGCACCAAAATAAGTATCAACAAAATTTACCTGTGCGTTTTGCTGCCATTGTTAAATTCCATACGTAAAACGCGTTGTGCGCAAAGAATTTACATATATATAGATATGCTCTCCATTTTTTATGTTACATGACACATAGGACCACATGTATGAAAACTGTCTAGGTCTAAAATTCACTTTGTTGCCCATAGCAACCAATCAGAGCGCCTGTCTCATTTCATATAGTGCTCTGCAGAAATTAAAGGGGCGCTCTGATTGGTTGCAATGGGCAACATAGTGAATTTTTGACCTAGACAGTTTTCATACATGTGGCCCATAATGCGTCAAATGACACACACAATTTTTTTTTATTGGGCCTATTCCTATAGAAGACAATGGGACTCTTTGGCTGCATTTTTTGTGTATTTTAGTGTATGAAATCCATGTAAAATGTGCATTTTACGCATCAAAGTGATTATAAAAAAACACTGTGAACACAGCCTTATAGAGAGGATTACTCCATTCAGGTGGAAGCAGTCAGTAAAAAGCACCCTGATTCATGATGGGAAGGACATTCAGGATAAAGGGAAGGTGTTCAGTAAAGCTTGTGTTCCATATAGTTTTATCATGTTCTGTAGGAACGATTCTGGTTCATGTCATGTTACTTTCAGAGGTGACTGGAGTTGCCCTTTAATTCAGTAAAACCATTTTTTAAAGGGGGAAATAATTTATTTTTTTTTTTTTAAACTTCTAAACATTCCAACAATGATCTAACATAATCACCGGCTGAGCTAAACCAAAATCGTCCATCTCGGTCTATACATTGCTCCTCCGTTATCAGGCCGGCCCCTGGTTACTGTACATTTCACGGCCATTTTGAGTTTTCAGATCACCTGACACATGTTACATTGAAAAAGTTACCGGCCGCTAGTGTTATTTTTGTAGATTATCAGAGTTTTGCTTTTGAAAGGAACTGGAATCTGCTGCTGATGCTTTATTACAGGTCTGGGCTCAGTGCCACTTATCGTTTACAGAAAAGGAGTCACAAATAAGATTGATCCAGAATGTTTTCTTTCCTACAGAAGTGATTTTTATTTTCAGTCTTTATTTCCAAACCCCAGAATGTGAATTATCTGGGTGATCGAAACCTGAACCTTTGTGAACTGGACGGGAGAAATGCATCACTGCTCAGAAAAACCACTTGAAGAATAAAATAGTTTTTTTTTCCAAAATTTGTTGCTTTGTATTTTTTTGCTGTTGGGGTAAAAAAAGGTAGGATGCAGGGTCAGAGAGGTTATTACCACATGGGGGTTAAGATATAGGGACTGGTTGCCGGCAGGAATAGATGAAACCATGGCTACTGTAGTATAAGGTGAGTGGCTCTTGTGAAAATCTGATCACTACAGAAGTGTTATAATCCGTGATGTCCGTACCAGGGGGTGGGGCTGTGACAACATATCAGTCATGATATAGAGGCTGATTGTCAGCAGTAATAGATGGAATAGCTGTTACTGTAATATAAAGTGTACGGCTCTTATGTATGATCACAATGGAATTCTATTAGGCTAGGTTCACACGGCCATCTGCGGGACGTAATTCAGTCCGTAATTACGCGCTGGAGTGCGCCAATTACGGGCTGAATCCTTCCCATTCATTACGGTAATCCACAGTTCTCATAGAGAACTATGGATTACGTCTCCTCTCCCTGCTCGGCGAGTACGCCGAGGGGGGAGATGATTCACATGTCACTTTCTAGCGGCGTATACGCGCCGCTAGCAGTGATTCTCTTTGGGCCGGCGAGGTGCCGGCCCCCGGCCACACGGCGTAACTGCGGGGCATAATTACGTCCCGCAGTTAACCCGTGTGAACATAGCCTTACTATTATCAGTAAGGCTATGTTCACACGGCTTAAAATTGGACGTATTTCAGTCCGTAATTATGCGCCGGAGTCCGCAAATTACGGCTAGGATACGTCCCAGACATTACGGTAATTAACAGTTCTCATAGAGAACTATGGATTACGTCTCCTCTCCCTGCTCGGCGAATACGCCGAGGGGGGAGATAAGTGACGTGAATTACCAGCGGCGTATATGCGTCGCTGGTAATGCAAGTCTATGGGCCGGCGAGGTGCCGGTCCCCCGGCCACACGGCGTAATTGCGGGTTGTAATTACGCTCTGCATTTAAGCCGTGTGAACCTAGCCTTATGCCAGTGATAGCCAATGGGGTTATGACAACCTTTAAGCCTCTAGGCTTAGTTGTCAGTAATAGATGGTATAGCTATTACTGTAATATAAAGTGTGTGGCTCTTATGTATGATCACAATGGAATTGTATTACTATTATCAGTAATGCCAGTGATAGCCAATGGGGTTATGACAACCTCTAGGCTTAGTTGTCAGCAATAGATGGAATAGCTGTTACTGTAGTATATAATGTGTGGATCTCATGTCTGATCGTAGCATAATTATATCACTGATATTCAGTCAAGTTGGCAGTGCTGCGGGGCTCTGAAAATGTGTCAGATAGGATATATAGGCTTAGCCTAGTCTACTCAGCTTATGTTAAAATATAGTCAAAAATCCAATGGTATTTTAACATCGCCGCACTGTTGTTTTTGGCGCGCATTTGCACTAAAAACCTATGTCGGATTTGCTGCCGGCCCAGTACATTGTATAGGAATTCTGCAGAAGATAGAACATGTTCTATCTTCCGGTGGAGGGTGGGCGGTTTTCAAATCCGACGGTAGAAAATCCGTGCTGTGTAGACTACAGCTCAGATTTTCTATTGCGGTCCATGGGCACTGGTTACAGATGGATTTTCAGCAGATTCTAAATACTGAATCTACTGAAAATCCGACCAGGAACCAGTGCTGTGGAGACAAAGCCGAAGTTGTTAGGGATAGATGGAATAGCTGTTACCGTATAGATTGTGGAAGGGGTCCTGT
>JAODAL010013153.1:0-92415 GCA_025379985.1 Phyllomedusa bahiana
CTTAGAATGTATTAGATTTTTCATATATCTAATACATGCTAATCTGTGTAGTTTACACAGGCATTGATTGGGGACAGACACATGCGTCCTAATCACTGGCTTGTTACACAGACAGTTTCTGGGGCCACGCTAGGTCCCCAGAGCGGACTGTGCAGCCGGTCCCTGAGCTCTTTTGGGGTTGACCGGGCCGTTCCGATCACCCGACAGAGCAGGGGATCCCTTTTGATTGCGCAGCGGTAATGCACCGCCGCAATCAAAGGGTTAAAGAAACCGGGTTTTTGGGGGTTTCCCCTCCGCTCCCCGATGCCTGCAGGATATGCTCTGGATCGGGTTTGTGTAGTACAGCCCCGATCCCACGCAATTCGGCGCCGGGCGTCGCAAACTCCGATGTCTGCAGCGATGTCAAAAGACGTCGCTGCAGACGAGCGACCTGAAATGTCCACCGTCAAAAGACGGTGGGCGGTCGTTAAGGGGTTAATCTAAGTGCTTCAAGAGATATGCCATAGAATTTTATTGAAGAATTCAACTGAGAATCCAAAGTGATGTTCAGGTAGTTCTGTATTATTAGAGTACCTTCAATAATAGAGTTGAGAGTGTTCATAGTCTGGACAATACATAAAAGCTGTTCTGTATTGGGAGCATAGAGGCTATCAAATGTGACAATACACTTGCAATAATTCCTTTGATGAATACATTTGGACCTTCTTCACTAGTTAATCTGTCTTTTAGCTGAAAGGTATCATGCTTTGCATAGTCTTTAGTCACACCTAATGGATCTTGTGGAACAGTACTATATCTTTTTTTTTTTAAGATATGCCATCAAGAAACTAATCTTCACAAAATTAATACCTCAAACTTGTACAAGTAGTTGTCTAGATCATTTTAGTTTTTTAGGCTTTTTACATTTTCATGGTTAATACAGTAAATTGTCTATAAAAATCCTTACTGTTAAGGAGAGGAAGGAAAATTAAAAGGAAGCAATGAATTGCACATAACTTGGATTTGAATGAGCTTGTGAATAAATGGTCTTTAAAATATACAGCTACAGAGCCAAATTAAAGACGTTAGTGCAAGCGCAGGAACTGAAACTTATTTAATTTGTATATTAGTGGCCTACAACCAGCATGTTATACCAAACAATGGCAGTAAAATAAGGAGCCATTCACATGGCACAGCGCAAATACCGGTCAGATTATCCGACCGGTATTTGCACTGTTTTGCAGCCTCGCACACGGCCGTTGGGGGACGGCTTTTCTCCGCTGTTTGTGGAGAAAAACCCTCCGACTCGTATTGAAAACCGGGCGGAAGAATGAACATGCTCAATGTTTTTCGGACCACTGGCAGTGTGGAAAACCGCCTGTCGGAAGACCCGTGCAGTGGGGACAATGCCTAAATTGGCAAGAGAAGTCACAGGATGTATCAATTGCAGATAAATAATTGAAATATTCTGAGTTGGAAGTACCTTGATCTGTCATTGGAAACAGTAGTTCTAGAAAGCATTATCTCTAGACACATAAGGGCCACATGTATAAAAAAACTGTCTAGGTGTAAGACTTTCTTTGTTGCCCATAGCATCCAGTCACAGATCCCCTTTCATTTTTCCAGAGCACTACAGTATATGAAATTAAAGGGGAGCTCTGATTGGTTTCTATGGGCATCAAAGAAAATCTTAAGCATAGACAGTTTTCAAACATGAGGCTCTTAAAGAACAATCCGGTTGGTTTAACATGCCCTAAACTGTTACTGATCAAGGTAACATCTTTGAGAGATAGAATATCCAAATTTAAATCCAGAAAATCACATTGTATAAATTATATAAATGATTTTGTATTTGCTGAGGAAAATAAGTATTGATTTTCCCAATTGGTAATTTAAGGAAAAAACATCAAAAGCTATTTCATCTATATTCTTATAAGCTCATCAGAATTGTTAAATGCTTTACTGCATACACCCTTTATAGAACTACAAATCTCTCACACATTTTTTCCTTTGAGACAGATGCTTGCCTGTTAAACAGAAAGTCAAGGACTTCCTCCTCCCCCCAGATAATACAGAGAGAGCTTCGGAACGATCATACAGCTAATGCTTCCTTACTACATGCAAATTATAACTTTCTCTTAGCGACCCCCAAATTTAAAACCAAATCATGGGTGATGAATACATTGATTAAAAGTTTCTATTGGAAGTAATTACGTGATTAAACTTCAATACATGTCCGAAACGGAAGGGTCGTCGTGTTTCTCGAGCCCCCTCGCGCAGCAATAATAATAATATAATTCGAGGAGGCAATTAATTGGAAAAGGGAGGGGAACAAAGATAATTTCAACCCTATTTAAGCACCCTGACATGTGCCCGTGCCTCAAAACGCCCGAGAACGACTATCCGGAGGGGGCTGACCCCTCCCAACGACTGCACGGTCCCTGAGTCCCAATCCCTTGGGGCCTGATCAACCCCACAAAAAATGGGAAATTACAGACTTTTATCGTGACTTATCTTTTTTTCCGACATTCTAGTGAAGTCTTTGTGGTTGTCGCCTCCCTTGGGAGACCGTGAAAGCGTTCATTTGTCCTCTAACGTTCCGGTACATTATACCGTATAAAATCTATCCCTTTTTAAACGCACCAATTAATGCCTCTGTTTGTTGCTCTTAAATATACGTGACTGGATGTGTATTTTCCTTTTCATTATCATATTTCATGTGGGTCAGGAGCAGGCCCTGATGGAAAAAAAAATAATATCAGAGATAAGCGACCCGGGTCGTGACCAACTGTCATAATTATATAAGTTTATACAGATCATTATTAAAATATGTTATAAACAGATGATCTGCATTCCTAAGAGATCGGGCCCAATTCCCAAAAGCCGGTATATTATAACAGATGACTGAGAAAAAGGTTAAAGATAGCCATATAGCCGTTATATAGAAGAAGATCTTTGTTTCTGATAGCCTTTTATAGACAAAAAGTTTTTGGGTTCTGATAGCCTTTTAATAGACGAAATCTTGGTTTTCTGATAGCCTGTTATTGACAGATGATCGCTTTTTTTTTTTTTTAGAATTTTTTAGATTACCTGCTGACAAGCAGAAACCTTGATTAGGGTTAGATATTTTTGGGGACTTAATCTCAACATACACTGTGTTAATTTTTCTGTTTTAGTTGGGGTAAGAAAAGACTGCATTCAGGGTTAATTTTATATTAAAGCTACATCACTTGTTATCTTTCCCCCCTGAAATTCGGGCAGAGTGATAATTTGGGCTTCGTTCAAAGCATCTTTTAAAGGGGGGTTTGCCCCTTGGGCAAATTCTCCCCTGGGGCTGATGGTACTGAAAAATTATAGCGCTCAGTAAAAAAGGGCGTCGAGTATTTTTATCGAAGAAAAAATAGTAAAAAATATGGGAGACTTGAAGAAAAAAGCATAATTACCTCTGTGTAATGAGCATAAATCATGAAATAACTAGCATGTGAGACAAGCACTGAAAAAAATAACATGCTTGGAAAGCATAAATACATTAAAAAACTGAATGAAAAAAAAAGAAGGATTTGAGGAAAGCATATATGTAAAGAGTGAGCTGCCCCCTTTCCCAAATGGCGATTTTTCAGAGTTGGTGACTGGTAATAAAATTTCCCCTTTAAACTGAAAGTTGCGTATTTGGGGGAGGGAACTACAACACGATCAAAAACCCTTGTATTACCTCACCCTCCCCTCCCGAAAATTCTTTCCTCAGCTCCCTTTCCCAAAACCCGGGCCCATTATTTTCTGTAGCCATTTTTATGAAGTCCAAACATCTCTGTATCCGGAAAGGAAAAACCCCAAACCCCCCCCTTTTGCTTTTCCTGTGGCCATATTTTGTAGTCCTAACAACCCAAAAACCCGGAATTTCCGGGGTTGAAGTTGAACACGGCCATCTTGTACACCCAATATTCCGACCCTATCTCTCCTCCATGCACTTCACTTGTTACTAATAATGAAAAACATTGATATGCAACTGTCGAGTGAAAACTTTCCCTTGCCACACACCTGCAACATCACAACCACCCCCGCAACCACATACCCTTTGCTCACGACTTTTTAGAAACCCTCCTCCTCCGTAGCCGCTATTCTGACTTTAAATGCAAATGGAGAGGAAGACAGGGGGAAGACAAGTTGCCATTAGCTACAGGATCCCCAGGACCACATCTGCAACCCAAATTTAAAGGACTCCATTTTTTTTACTATTCCCCAACAGCCTCAAATGCGCTCAGGAGAGGACACATTACTCAAACCCCTTTGACTTCCCTGGGGAACGCCCACGGGTCCCATCATCAAACCCACGACAACACATCCCTTTGAACAAACTAATTGTAACCCTAAGGTGAATACGGGCCCCAAAAATGAATACAAATCATTTTACGTTTGTACGGTCATTACCTAAATTTTGGGACACAAACACAATGTAATGTATTTCGGATACAAGGGGCATTTGTCAATCCTGAAAATGGCAAATCCAGCATCGGGTTTGGGCAAGCACAAAAATTTTTCAAACGGGGGTAGAGAGATACAGCAAGCCTTGATGACTTCATCACGTTCTAGTGGTGTCCTTTTCCTGTGTCCACTGACCGTAAACCGAGCGGGGAAATTAAACGTGATTACTTTATCCTGCTTTTGGCCCCTATATAATAACGCCCCTAACAATTGTTTCGGGCTGCTGAAACAAACTATACAAACTTCTTCAATGGCCAACAGCAAATTCCTCCTGTCCTCCCGCTCATTTCTTCGGGCATTTTTTGCGTTCCCACCAACGACATGCGTACAGGCCATACTCACCACATTACTTGACACAAGCCAATTCCTCCATCTTAAAAAAGGGAAAGTGTACTTACAAACGCTAGGGCCCAAATGTCTGAAACTACATGGCTCTCCCTTACTCAAACCCACAAACTCTCCCAGGAAAAATTCACCCATACTCGGGGAAAAAACCCTCGGGCCGTTGAAAACTACCCCCACATTCCCTCCACCACCAGAACCAGACCATTCATGGACTTCCCCCTATTTTTGGGCAGCACCACCACCATCACCTCCTCAGCCACGGGTTTCCTTTTCTCTGCCTTTTTCTACCTTCTCATCCATCAGCACCAGTAAATACCCAGATAAACCCAAATCTACAAACTTTACATCCGAAAAAAGTCAATAATTTACTGCCCCCAAATGCCAGACCCTAAAAAAAAAAACCCTAGCATTTTCCCGGGCACCAGCCAGATACAGAAACATACTCCCCTCTTGGAAAATCAACCATTTTTCCAGCATAAAGGCGGGGATTACTTTTGGCCTATCAAAAATAGCCCCACAAAAAACTGTTGTGGACATCATCTTACTCATCGGGGGAAGATTCTGCCCTTCCCCTTCATTCGGGGCCCAAGGAACGCTTGGTGAATCCCAGTGAAATCTTCTATTCTACTCAAGTCCTACTGAAACCGTGGAGAATTTTTATCACCGATGTCTGCCTTTTTCCAGGACCAGGGATTTGACAAAACACAAAGCTCACAAAACCTCTTTTCACGGCGTTTTGTTATAGTTACTTAAACCTACTTGGGATTTTTGAAACAATCAACAGAAATGCAGAGTTAACCGAATAAACTTCTATCCATTGCGGGGGCACAGACGATTCATCCAACAATTAAAGAAGGTTTCAAAGTGACCCTACTTCAAAGCCCCCACGGGGCTCTATGCTCACCAGACACCATACTCTACAAACAAACCCAATGCAAGTTTTCACTGGATCAAACCCACAGACTCCAATCAAGAAACGGTTCGCAACCTTTTTCCCAAAAACCCCACCCTGGCGGACAAGCCGAACCCCCGAAAACTTGTTTTTCTGCAACCCATCCGGACATACAAGGCAGTTCCCCGCTAAAGCTCGTGCGACAAAAGGGAAACTTGCACCAAAGAACGAAGTGTGCTTTTTATTGATAAAATGGGTGCGAGCAAAGGGCACATGGGCATAGCACCTGGGGGAAAAGGGGATAGCCTGATGACAGTCAAGATGAACCAATCAAAAACCGGCGGATTCTGTGACGTCACCCACTATATAAGTTTTCCGGGGGCACGCGGGGGCTCAACCGCTCTCACTGTACTGATCAGGGAAGGTGCGCCGTGGCTGATTGTTACGAAAAACTGATTTTTAAACAGCATTTTTGTGGGGTGTCTCAGCTGTCCAGAGACGCTTCCTTTAAAGTTCTATTTTTGATTTTTTGGTGTTTGGATCTGAAGTCCAGTGCATAGCATTTTTAAAGCTATCTGCCCCCAGCACATTGAATATCCAAGGGATCTAAGCCAGTTCCTGTTGTATTTATTTAAAAAAAAAGCGTTTTTATAATACAAATACCATTTATTTTTGGGGCTCAATTTTTTGCACAATTTTTCATCCAGGGGGTTAAATTTAAGCTTGTTTTGCTCTGTTGTGACCCAAGAAAATGTCTTTTTTACCGCCAAAAAAAAAACAATTTTTCCGACATAATTTACAAACGAAGGGTTAATTTCAATTTTTTCTCTGTTGTGTAGCGAAGAAAACCGCAATGTAACACGCTACAAAAACATAGTTTCCGGCTGCTCAATTTTTTTGCGCAATTTTCATCCAGGGGGGAATTAAGCGTTTTTTTGTGCTGGGGACAAAAATAGACCGCTTTTTCACCGCCCAAAAAAAACAATTTTTCCTCTACATAATTCCAAACGAAGGTTAAAAACAATTTTTCCTTTTTTTTAGGTAGAAAAAACGCAAGTAACAGCTACAAAGCTAGTATTTTTCCCGGGTGCCAATTATTTTGCGCAAATTTTTCATCCAGGGGTTAATTTAAGCGTTTTCTGCTGCTGTTGTGACTCCAAGAAACCGTCTTTTTTACCGCCAAAAAAAACAATTTTCCGTACTTTAAATTCACAAGCGAAAGGGTTTAAATTACATTTTTTCTCTTTTTTTTAGCGAAAAACACACAATTTGTAACACCCAAAAAACTAGTAGTTTCCGCTGCTCAAATCTTTGCCAATTTACATCCAGGGGTTAATTAAGCGTTGTTTTTTTTGCGTGGGACAAAAATGACCGCTTTTTCACCACCCAAAAAACAATTTTCCTGTACATAAATTTACAAACGAAGTTTAAATTTCAATTTTTTTTTCTTTTTTTACGTAAAAAACACCAAATTTTAACACCACAAAGCTAGTAGTTTCTGGCTTCTCAATTCTTTTTCGCAATTTTACCTCCAGGGGTTTAAATTTAAACGTTGTTCTGCTGTTGCAATCATAAAAGAAACTTTTTTTCACCGGGCCCCAAAAGAAATTCTGTAGCATAATTCACATCCGAAGGTAATTAAGCCTTTTTGTGCTTTATATTCGTAAAATACACAGAGTTTTTAAAGGGGGCCCTACAAGTCAATTTTTCCTGCCCATTTGTGGAGCGCAATTTTATCCAAGGTTACCCCCAAACTTCTTTGTGGTTCATTTGCCTCAAATACAGGGTTGTATTATCATAAAACAGATATCTTCTCAAACAGGTCTGTACATTTTTTTGAACAAACAGTTGTCAACAGAGAGGTGGCAGCTCTTTTATCTTTCGAGTGGCAGAGGGACAAAAATTTCCCGTACATGTCACAGCACAGCAAAAGGGACGTCGCAGCAGGGGGCACTCTAGGCCCCCAACTGCCCTGTCATCTACGGCCGTGTACTGACTAGCAACCCAATGGTTCTTGATTTGGGTTGACTAGGGCATCCCTTCCCCCCCAGATGACATCTGACAACCCCCGCCAAGATCGGGGGGAACGTCAGACACAACCCTTTTTTGGCATGGGGCCCCAGTGGATCAGCGGCCCCTTTACCTGTCCCAACCCCCCTGTCCCCCTCCGGGTTCCCCCAGCCAGAGATCTCAAGTGGTCGGGCTCAGCCCACATAAGCGAGATGAAAATTTTTAGGAGGGCAATCGGGCCCACTTGGCAGCTAAGAAATGGGGGCCCTTAACCCCGCTTCTTGCGTAGGCGGGAAAGTTAGATGTTAAAAGTGGCATGGGAGGTCATTTTGAGGGGTCAGCCTCTGCATACCAAGACCGGATGAGGACGCATACAGGGAAAAACAATAATATGATGTAGCCGACCACAAATTGGGAGCCGGGGGGAGGGAAGGGCTTCATCATCCTCAGAGAAAAGGGGGTCAGCTTTCGCTCAGGCAGCGGGACACCAGCAATGGGTTTGAGTCCAGGATAGGCCCTGTGAGGTCGGGAGCCAAGCGGCCACGGGGGAAAAAAAAAGCTTCGCAGGTCCAACAAAGTAGCGGCACAGGGGCTCAGCGGGCAGCGGTGGGAAGTCACTAGTGCGGGGCTTGGCGGTAAAAAAACCATACCGGCGGGTGGCAGTTCTTTTTCTAAGACACCGTAGGGGCCGAATAGGGTATATGTAGAATCTGTAAACAAAAATAAGCTGGCCAGGGGGTAAAATTTGGGCACCACGGCCCTGCGTCCCAAAACACGCAGCGTCACCAAACCGTTGGGCCCGGGAGAAACGTGCTCAGATTGGGGTCCATCCGCGCCCGCAGCAGCAGCGCCCCGTGCACATGCCATTTCAGCCAGTCAAGGCTCCCCACCTCGCAGAAGGAACCTTTTTTTCTTTTACACATCTCCCGGGCCAGATGCTCCTCCTCGCTACTCATGGCGCCAGCATCGTTTAACGAGGTGATTGCAAAGAACAACATATGCGTCCAACCATCCAAAGTGCAGCAGCTGACCATTCCTGTCCAAGTTTTTGGTACTGCAGTCCCCCCGTTCCAAAAGAAAGACCTTTCACCATTCGAGAACTAAAGGGTTGTGCCCACCGAGATGGGGATTCCAAGCCGAAATTTTTTTCCAAAAAGGCAGGAGCAGCACTTCATAAATATGTAAACAGAAGGGGGCCATCCTTTTTGCTTATCGGTTTGTTCCCAAGGGGCACGGCAGCGCGGAAAGTCGGAGCTGTAACTATGGCAGGGCCAGTACATGTCCTTTACGGGCCCCCGGGGGAAAGTGCTTCCGGCCCCGGGACACCAACAACTTTGGGCAGAACGCCGCTTTCTCCTCCACGTTGTCAAACTGCTGCTCCCCTCCAATGTCCACCCCTCCCCCCCCACCACCACCACCATCTCAGCCCCCCACAAGTACGCTCCCTCATACCCCATGTGAGGGCACAGCGGGGTCACGAGTTCACACCTGGATTGCCCCGGCGAACAATCACCAGGGGGGAACTGCTCCCTCATCAGCAAGAAATCGATGTGTGGCCAACTGCAAATCGAACCCTGGTAGGGCAATGGGGGGAAAAGGTTCCCCCGGGTGCACCGAGAGGGATGGTCCAGCGCCCCGCATGGCGCCTTTTCAAAACTGGTTTGAAAAGGGTTTCCCGAAGTCTTCCACCGATTTTCAGAACATTTTGAAAATGGCCAGGAAACTTGGGATGCACTTATCCATTCCTACAAAGCCAAACACCCTCCTCAGTTGGGAGCGGCCCGAACGGCCTTCCCCAAAAACACTCGATATGCGATGTTTCCACCCTTGGGAAATTTCCCCCCCTGCACATGTTGGACCGACGTATGAACAGAAAAGGCCATTAACGATTTTTTGATGATCCAGGGAGACAGAAGTACTCCCTGTGTAACTTTTATGTCAGCCAGTGGCAGCTCATGCTTGACACCTGCCGTTTGTTGAGGGCCATTCGAGGAGGCGACGTTATTTGTCAGTCGCCAGGACTACAGGATGAATAACGTCATTCCCCTGCTTCACGTCCTGGAACAGATGCTGAAAAATCTGTCTGGGCAGGGGACTGGAGACTGGCGACTACATCTCGTGGCCACATGAGTCCGGTGGGGACTGAAATGGAGGAGGAAGCATTGTCTGGTGAAATGAGTGGATTTTCTACCCAGGTGACAAGAGAGGAGGAGCAGGAGCAGCTGGAGGAGGTGGATGGAGATGAGGAAGACGAGGCAGATGACCCCCAGCACCGTGGCAGTATACAGTGGAAATGGAGGCAGGGAGCCCCTCGAGTCACTTGTGCAGATGGCCCGCAGCATGCTTATTTGCCTGGCAAGTGACAGCCGAAAGTCAGCATCCGGCAGAGGGATGACTTCTGGCTCTCCACCCTATTGGACCCTCGCTACCGGTCCAAAATGGGAGCCTTTTTCCCAGTATTGAGAGGAGACAAACTCAAATACTATAGGGAAATCCTCCGTAATCATTGGCCGCTGCCTATGTGCGGCATCGTCCCTCCTCTGACAGGTCTGACCGGGGGTTCCTCAGCGCTCACGTACTACTGCCGCGCTTGCTGGGGAAGGCGGGGGGCAGGAGCAGTACCAGCTCCATCAGCAGTAACCTAAGTCTGGAGTCACTGATGAGCAGCTTCCTTCCCCCTCCTAGTGAGGAGGGTAGTCGCCAGCAGCAGCAGGACCTGGAGCAGTCCCTGAACCAACAGGTGGTGGTCTACTTGGACATCACTCTGCCACCCCAGTTAGAAGATCCGCTGGACTACAGGGCAGCCAAACTGGATGTGTGGCCGCAACTTGCCGACTTTGCAGTGGAGAAGCTGTCCTGCCCGGCCAGTAGTGTGGCATCAGAGCGGGTTGTTCATGCGGCGGGGCCATCGTTAGCCCAAGGAGAACCCGCTTGTCCACGGGAAATGTGGAACGACTGACATTTGTCATGATGAATCAGGCGTGGATCGGCCAGGATTTCCACACACCAATGCCTTAGGCGTCAGACTACATCAGCCATGACGCCTCACCCAAACTGTGAGAAATGAGTCTGGGTTCAAACTACCTGCCTCATCCACTATTCTGATGCCGCCACCCGCCTGATGCCACACATCTGCTCACAGTTTCTCCATCTGCCAACAACCATCTTTACCAGGGACTGGTGTTGCCTTCCACCTCCACACTGTGTCATTGTGCCACTGTCTGACCTCATGCTCTGCTGTGGCTGCTGCCGTGACCTCCACACTGTGTCATTGTCCCACTCTGTGGCCTACTCCTGTTTTTGCCACCTTCAGAATGTCATTATGCCACTGTCTGACCTCATGCTGCTGCTGCCATGACCTACACACTGTGTCATTGTCCCACTTTGGCCCTACTCCTGTTTTTTACCACCTCCAAAATGTCCATTGTTCCACTGTCTGACCTCATGCTGCAGCTGCTGTTGAATGCCGTCAACCAACACTGTGTCAGCTGTGCCACTCTGTGGCCTATTCCTGTTTTTGCCACCCCAGAATGTCATTGTGCCACTGGTCTGACCCTCATGCTGCTGCTGCTGTTGATGCCGTCAACTCCCCACTGTGTCATGTGCCATCTCTTTGTGGCCTATTCCGTTTTTGGCCACCCTCCAGAATGTCATTGTGCCACTGTCTGACCTCAATGGCCTGCTGCCGACGTCCCACCTCCATCCTCTGTTATTGTGCCCACTCTGTGCCTACTCCTGTTTTTGCCAACCTCCAGAATGTCATGTGCACTGTCTGACCTTTGCTGCTGCTGCTGTTATGCCGTTCAAACTCCACACTGTGTCATTGTGCCCCTCTGTGCCTATTTCCTGTTTTTGCCCACCTCCCAGAATGTCCATTTTGCCACTGTCCGACCTAATGCCTGTTGCCGCCGTCACCTCCACTCTCTGTCATTGTGCCACTCTTGTGGCCTACTCCTTTTTTGCCACCTCCAGAATGTCATTGTGGCCCTCGCTGACCTCATGCAGCTGCTGTGGCTGCTGCCGTGACCTAGACACTGTGTCATTGTGCCACCTGTGGCCTATTCCTGTTTTTGCCACCTCCAGAATTGTCAATGTGCCACTGTCATGACCTCATGCTGACTGCTGGCGTGACTACACACTGTGTCATGTGCCACTGTCTGGACCTCATGCTGCTGCTGTGGCTGCTGCCATGGAACCTACACACTGTGTCATTTGTGCCACTCTCTGACCTCAGCTAGTTGCTCTGCCGCCGTCACCTCCACTCTCTGTCATTGTGCCACTCTGTTGGCCTACTCCAGTTTTTTGCCACCCACCAGAATGGTCATTGTGCCACTGTCCTGAGCCTCATGCGCAGCCAGCCATGACCTCCACTCTGTCGATTGTGGCCATTCTGTGGCCTACTCCTGTTTTTTGCCCACCTCCAGAATGTCATTGTGCCACTGTCCCTGACCCATGCTGCTGCTGCGTTGATGCCGTCAACTCTCCACACAGTGTCATTGTGGCCACTCTGTGGCCTATTCCTGTTTGCCACCACCAGAATGTCATTGTGCCACTGTCTGACCTTATGCTGCTGCTGCTTTTAGAATGCCGTCAACTCCCACACTGTCATTGTGCCACTCTGTGGCCTATTCCTGTTTTTTGCCACCTCCAGAATTCATTTGCCACTGTCGACCTCATGCTGCTCGCCGCCTCACTCCACTCTCTGTCATGTGCACTACTGTGGCCTACTCTTGTTTTTGCCACCTCCAGAATGTCTTGTGCCACTCTCGACCACATGCTGCTGCGTGCTGCTGCCGTGACCTGACACTGTGTCATTGTGCACTCTGTGGGCCTTACCTCCTCGTTTTTGCCACCTCCAGATATGTCATTGTGCCACTGTCTGACCTCATGCGCTGTGGCTCGCCGCCGGTCACCTCCAAACTCTGTCACTGATGTTGCCCACCTGACCCTCAGCTTGTTTTTTTCCAGCTGTCGATGCCATGACTTGATCAAGGCTATATTACCTCTTCAGTTTTTTGGTCAGTTTGCCCTCTTAAGTGCCCAGGAATTTTTATAGTGCGAAGCAATTCTAAAGAGCGGCGTCAGTCATGTGCGTGTCATACTAGAAACAGTCAAGCATATGTATGAAGACAAACCAAGCTCCCACCTGCATATAAAAGCATGGCACAACGATCTCTACTAGCACCATGCATGCTCTGTGCAGCCTGAAATAGCTGTTTTTTACGTGATTCATCCCGAAGTAATTCGGAACGAAGTTAGTTTTTGTCATGAAATTCGGCGATGTGAGCGAACCGAATTTTGAGAAATTCGCCCATCTCTATCCATAACACACAAACCTGGCTTCTTTACAACTTAAGAACATATCCTTCTTCTTCTATCCAGTCAATAGTGTCCAACCCTTGGGTACTCTGTAGGCCAGTTCTCCCCATGCGTCACTGTTTTTCACAACTTCTTTCAATTGCTCGATGTTCATTCCTGTGTTATTCTTACTTGACACTAAGTATAGGACAGTACTGATAAATTTACCCCTGTATATATAAGCAAAGACATTTCTTGAATATTCCTCGTTAAAATTTATCTACACTTTGTGTGCCACAATGTATCGAAGTGGATTGTATTTAGATAAAAGCTTTAAAATTATGGACTTTAAAGGTTCAATAACAATGGGCAGGGCAATGTAAGCACACAGGCAGATCTGTGCAAACCCCAAAAATGTAAGTATGTATATTAGAATTTAATTTGCATAAAATAGTGCCACTAAGGGGAATACGTAGACTTGGTGCGTAGTAAATATGTAGAAGAATAAACTCTAAATGGTTTTGTTGGAGGAGAGAAACAACGCTTTTAACCCCTTAACGACCGCCCACCGACTTTTGACGTCGGCTGGTGCAGGTCATTCGTCTACAGCACAGATGTCAAACTGCGGCCCTGCAGCTATTGGTAAACTACAACTCCCATCATGCATTTGTAGAATTTATAACCGTGGGAATCATGGGAGTTGTAGTTTCCCAACAGCTGGAGGGCCGCAGTTTGACACCCCTGGTCTACAGCGATATCTTTTGGCGTCACTGCAGACTTCGGGTTTTGCGGCACCCGAGCGCCACAGCTGCGCTAAGATCGGGGCTGATCTGTTTTTATGAAGAGGTGAGTAGAAGTCTGGATAGCGGGGCAGCTGTGGATATTGTGTTTTTAGACTTTGCAAAGGCATTTGACACTGTTCCGCATAAGCGTTTGTTGGGTAAATTAGAATCCATTGGGTTAGAGATAACATTGTGTAATTTGATTAAAAACTGGCTTCTGGATCGTACTCAGAGAGTGGTGGTAAATGACTCCTACTCTGAGTGGTCCCCGGGGGTGAGTGGTGTGCCGCAGGTCTCAGGATTAGGTCCTCTCTTATATAATGTATTTATTAACGATATAGTGGAAGGGATCAATAGCATGGTTTCGATTTTTCCAGATGACACCAAGCTATGCAGTGTAGTGCAATCTATGGAAGATTCTCATAAATTGCAAGCAGACTTGGACACACTGAGTGCTTGGGCATCCACTTGGCAAATGGGGGTTTAATGTGGATAAATGTAAGGTTCTGCATCTGGGTAGAAATAATCTACATGCATCATATGTCCTAGAGGGAGAAAAACTTGGAGAATCACTTGTTGAGAAAGATCTGGGCGTTCTTGTAGATCATAGACTACAGAACAGCATGCAATGTCAATCAGCTGCCTCTAGGGCAAGTAAGATATTGGCTTGTATTAAAAGAGGCATGGACTCGCGGGACAAGGATGTAATTCTACCACTGTACAAAGCATTGGTGCATCCTTACTTAGAATATGCTGTTCAGTTCTGGGTCCCAGTTTATAGAAAAGATGTAATGGAGCTAGAGAGAGTACAAAGACGAGCAACCAAACTTATAAGGGGAATGGAGCATCTAAGTTATGAGGAGAGGTTAGTAGAATTGAACTTATTGAGTCTTGAGAAAAGACGGCTTCGGGGGGCATGATTAATTTATATAAATATATAAATGATCCCTACAAAAAGTATGGGGAAAAATTATTTCAAGTGAAGCCCCCTCAAAAGACAAGGGGACATTCCCTTCGACTAGAGAAAAAAGGATTCAATCTCCAGAGGAGAAGAGCGTTCTTCACTGTAAGAACTGTGAGTCTGTGGAATAGCCTGCCTGAGGAGCTGGTCATAGCAGGAACTGTAGAGAGTTTCAAGAAAGGCTTAGATACCTACCTGGAACTAAAGAATATTAATGCGTACGTTGCTATGTAAAATTCTGGATCCTGGCTGGTGGAGGCTCTGGGGTCAGAGATATGATCTCCACTGGAGCAGATTGGTTCTTGCCTTGTGGGTTCCAGGGCATTAACCAGTGGTGAGGCTGGGCTTAAAGTCCTTGTCTCTCTCCCTCTCCCACATTTTCCCCAACCTTGGTTGAACTTGATGGACACCTGTCTTCTTTCAACCGTACTAACTATGTAACTATGATCCCAGAGCATCTCCTGCGAGCACCAGGAAGCGGGGAAACCTCCGTGACCCAGTGCTTTAACCCTTTGATTGTGGCGGATCGTCACCGCAGCGCAATCAAAGGGTTTCCCTGCTCTGTCGGGTGATCAGAACACCTGGTGACCCGACAGAGCCCGGGGATCGGCTGCACAGTCAGCCCTGGGGACCTAGAGTGACCCCAGAGCTGTCTGTGTATCAAGCCAGTGACCAGGGCAGACTGTGTGCTGTCTTGATCACTCACTGAGTGTGTCAAACTGACACAGATCATAATGTTTTAGCATATATGATTATGCTAATACATTACTAAGTGTAAAAAAAAAAATATAGAACAGTTCTCCCTTCAGTGGATTTAAAAAAAAAAAAAAGAAAAAACATAAAAAGTGTAAAAAAAATGAATAAAATAAATATTTAATACAAAATAGTTGTGCAAATATTACACACACAAAAAAACACTACACATATTAGGTATCCACACGACCGTAATAACCTGTAGAATTAATCTAATAAGTGTAAAATGTGAATGGTGTAAAAAAAATCTTAAAAAATAAAAAATATATATTTTTATTCTGCAATTAGTTATAAGTGAATTTAAAATATTCCCCCATAAAGTACAAGTCATCTCAAATAAAACGAGGCCTCATACAACTGCGTAATTGAAAAAATAAAAAAGTAACAACTGTTGAAACGCAAGGAGCAAAAACTAAAAAAATGTTCTGGTCATTAACTACTTTTCAGGCCTGGGGCTTAAGGGGTTAAAGTATAAGTATTAGGTTTATGGGATTTTTAAAACACTATTTCAACACAATAACAATGTTTTTAAGTAATTTTCTTCAGAAAAGAAAGTCAAGCAAGGTCTAATCCAACTTCTAATCTATTTATGAGGTGTTAGAATTAAACAAGAACCTATAATTGTCCATATTCTTAACTGTTCTTGGCCTTCTGGGGCAAAGGATGATCACCCTGAAAAGGATGGTCCTATGAAGAAACCTATCCCTGTGTTTCTTACTCCGGATGCATTTCTTCCTGATGTGCATTAGGATTCTTTAGAGGAGATTGTTGGCTCAGTGGTTGCTGTGCAGTACTAGAGGGTCCTGGGTTGAATTCCCACCAAGGACAACATCTGCATGAAGTTTTTATGCTCTAATTGGGTTTACATGGATTTTCTTTGGGTAATGCTGTTTTTCCAATGCTCCAAAAAACATACTGATACATTAATACGGAATTTAGATTGTGAGCCCCAATAGGAACTGTGGAATATAACAGCACTGCATACATTGTGGGAGTTAGCTTCACAAATGGCAAACAAGCAGAATTATGGTGCAAAACGGAAGGGTTTATTGAAACGGTAGGAAAAACAAACAGGAACAAAACAGTTCATCAGGAGGCTTCACGGCAGCTATTTAAACTCAAACACAAAAGGCCTGTCTACAGTGTAATCATATAAAAGAAAGTTCTTACATGACCGTGTAGTGGTTCTTAGTCCATGCACAGACCAGCCAGTCTGTCTCTGTCCTGTTCCAGGGCACCTTTCTCTTGCTCCCGGCAGCAGCACACTGTGGAGAAAATGTCTCCCCAAACAAACTCCTCAGGAACACTGTCTACACCTGATGTCTGGAGCAGCAGGCCTTAAAGGCCTCAAGAGGTCCAGTAATGCCCAGACCAGAATGTGGGAACGGCCTCCCACCCTCGCTACTGCCATTCCGGGAAAACAGCCCAATTTAGCCTTCTGGCAGCTATACTAACTATACAAAGGTTACTGTTTTCACCCACTGAGTCCTGGGACTTCGGTGGCACATACATTGCAGTTGAAGAGGAAGTCCAGCTCAAGACCAGGTAGGTAAAAAATATTCCAAATGCATTAAAACAGAGTCGACATGACCATGATGTAGTTGTAGTAAGAAAGCGCTAACGCGTTTCGGAAGATTATTCCTTAATCATAGCGTATATTGCATAACAAAGCTTTCCTTTAAATAGACCTATATCCGGTCACATGTGCTAGGAAAAATTAATTTAACCCTTGCACATCTGGTATTTTTTTAAATATATAAAATATACTAAATCAAATATATAAAACGTACAAAACCTACAATAACATCAATATTGATAAAAAACATCCTGTCTCTTGTTCATACCTGCCGGATAACGTGAGCCTAGTTGGTAAATCCACCATGTCTCCCTATTTAATAGTTTTTTGTTGTGATCACCACCCCCTAACGGGCTTAAACACTCTCTCAATGCCCGAGAAAGAAAATCCTGAAGTATTCCTATTATGAATGTTCGATGAAATGCCTAGAAGCCATCGATATTCCCACAGACAGTGGTTTGCGTATATCAACAGGTGCCTTCGGATCCTGATTTTTAACGCTGTTGATGTCACCCCAACATATTGCAAGTTGCAATCAGTACAGGTAATCAGATACACTGTGAATTTAGTGTTACAATTGATATACGATGTAATATTATGTGTTATATTGTTTACAGATGAAGTAAAAGTATTGGTGATCTGCATAAAGTTGCAAGCTATGCAACACGAGTGTCCACATTTGTAAGAGCCTCTATGTAATAACCAGGTCGGGGTATTGGGTAATTCTGATAAGAATAAAATGGGTGACAATAGAGAACCAAGAGTTCTACCTTTCTTAGAAACAAATTTTATACCCTCCTTATCTAAAACTGTTTTCATATTATCCTGAGAGAAAAGTACAGGTAGATTTTTCTTAATGATAGACACAATATCTTTAAATTGTGGACTATAGGGGGTAGAAAATACAATCTTATTTGATAGATAAATTAGCTACTTTCCGTTTGGCTCTATTTTATTTGATGTTATTGTAGGTTTTGTACGTTTTATATATTTGATTTCGTATATTTTATATATTCGATAATATACCAGAGGTGCAAGGGTTAAAGTTATTTTTCCTAGCACATGTGACCGGATATAGGTCTATTTAAAGGAAAGCTTTGTTATGCAATATACGCTATGATTAAGGAATAATCTTCCGAAACGCGTTAGCGCTTTCTTACTACAACTACATCATGGTCATGTCGACTCTGTTTTAATGCATTTGGAATAAAGGCTATCTTCATATTTTCTACCTACCTGGTTCTTGAGCTGGACTTCCTCTTCGTATTGTTTGGATCACCTGAGACTTGTTTCCAGTCTATCCATGCACGTCCAGGGTGGAACACTGAACGGGGGAGCTGGCATCCTTTTCGTTCTATATATTGTATATCTTGGAAATAGTACGTGCTCCTGTCATACATCTAGTCTCATCACTTGAATATTTCATTGGACTTGTGAGTTTATAAAAAGAATACTGATGACTAGATTTATATACCACAAAATATAATAAATTGATTCTATAGTGGAATTTATGCATTGAATAAGAGTTTGACTATAATGTCTCAAATACCTGCCATTCCTTCCACCTCAACTGATTTGAATCCGTCATCGGTGGTCTCAGCAAGGCTAAAAAAAGCCGCAGATATTTTTACAAGCAATGAGACCGGCAGTAACCAAGCAGTTGACCAAGATCTGCAAATTACTATGCTTAAATTAGAACGTCTCACCTGCAAAGAGTTGCGTCTCTGGTGGGATCAAACCACACTAAGCAATTACATTGAGAAGAAAATGATACCGCGTGGCCTGCGTATCAAAAAGTTCCCGACTAATCCACTTCCAAAAGAACTAATGGAAGAAGGGAAAATTCAATATGAGCAATTGCTCATTCAAACTCATGGAACTTTAATTAAAAATGAAGACACATTAAGAAATACTATTAACCAAGAAATCTTAAGTGTCAAAGCAGAGCTGCAGCCCTTTGAGCCTACAACCAAATACAAGGAATTGCAAGAAAAAATGTTAAACAATATACAGAAATTGGAAGACTCAATTGTGGCATATAAGAAAAGGAAATTTGAAAGAGACACTCTTGATTATAACAATGATAAAGTCTATACCTGGCACCGCAGTGCTTCCACCCCTCGCTCCATTCTGAAAAATCAACAACAAAACAAACAACAGTGGACCAACAGAAGAAATGTGGTTTCCTTTCCAGGACTTGACCCTTCAGTGGAAACTTCAGCCACGTCAGTCTCTGAAGAACTTTCGGACACCTCCCAGTCAGATGTACCAGACAAAAACAACAAAAAGAACATTCCCAAAAGAGGCAAAACTAATACAACATCCACGTCAAAAAACGATCCAGGAGATCCGGGAGAAAACACAAGAAAATCAAGATCGAAAACACGCAAACGCAAATTTTAGATTCTCCTATAGTCAACTTGTCAAGCTATATATTAACAGAGACTCAAATCTCGTTACTATCTAAGGGGGTTTTGGGGTTATTCCCACAAAAAATTTTGATTTTTATTCTACACTATTAGACATAAATAGATTAGCACGTAATTTAACGTTAAAGAATCATTTTTCAAATATTGATGATGGAAATGGTGATGCTAGTCTTCACACTGATGTACATGTGTCCAATCCTGTAGTATACAATTCGTTTGAAGAAACTTGTAACATTGTTGCATTACATAATTTGGAAAGTGAAAACTCATTTTCTGTTGCAGCACCTTGTCCTGACTTTCGTCAGTAATTTTTATCCTATCAACTCACGCCCGGTTGGTTTGGATATGTTCCAAGAAAATATAGAAAGAGATCTTTTGATGTTGCAGCAGAAAATTAGAGATAATTCTGTTAAATTCAACATGTCCAAATTAGAACATACAGCGCTAGTAGAACTACAGAACAATACAGATTTGTTAATACGCCCAGCGGATAAGGGTGGGGCGATTGTGGCACTTGATGCTGGTTTATATCGCAAGTTAAACATAACATTGTTGCAAGACAGGGATACTTATCGCCCCCTTTCTTGTGATCCAACTAATCTATTTAAAACCAAACTAAAAAAATTATTACAAGATGGAATCACAATGGGAGCTATCTCTACTACGTTAGCTGACAAATTGTTTGTAGATCATCCAACCATACCAATTTTCCATTCATTTCCAAAGATTCATAAGAATCTATTCCCACCACCACTTAGACCTATTGTAGCTGGTATAGGCGCATTGGGTGAGTTCCTTGGGGCGTGGATAGATGGGATTCTACAGCCACTTGTGTTAAATCTACCAGGACTTATAAAAAAATTCAAAAAGTCTGGTTACTATCATGTCCCAAGCAACATGGACTCCGGACTCTCCTGGGTGTCATGTGATGTGGTGGGGTTATACCCCTCCATGCCCCACGACCAGGCTTTGGGCCTGTTTGGAATCTCATCTTTTCAGATTTAGTCCGCACTCCAGGGAACTCAATGAATTTTTGGTTATGGCCACAGATTTTTTATTGAGACATAACTACTTCAGTTTTGACAGAGAATTTTATCTGCAGTGCCGAGGTTCATCTATGGGCACGAAATTCTCCCCGGCTCTGTCGACTGTCCCTTCCTCCCCCACATCAGGTGGTATGGTCGTTATATAGATGACCTGCTCCTGGTGTGGGGGGGGGGGGCACGGAGTCGGAAGCCATGAATTTTTGCACTTTTATCAATCAAAATACCATGAACCTACAATTTACTTATGAATGGCATGAGAATGAAGTCAACTTTTTGGATGTCACTTTGAGTGGTAATAACCAGGGCGGGGTTGATATTCTCCCATATCGGAAACCCACAGCAAGGAACTCGATATTACAGGCAGGATCTTGTCACCCACCACATGTGATTAAAAATCTTCCGGTGGGAGAATTAAATCAGAATTAAAAGACACTGTTCAGTAGAACATAAATTCCAGGAATATGAGACGTCAAACATGTGATCGATTATTGGAAAGAGGATAACCCACACTGGAGTGTAAATAGAGCCAAACGGAAAGTAGCTAATTTATCTCGCGACAAATTGTTAACAACAAATAAGAGAGATACTAGTCTATCAAATAAGATTGTATTTTCTACCCCCTATAGTCCACAATTTAAAGATATTGTGTCTATCATTAAGAAAAATCTACCTGTACTTTTCTCTCAGGATAATATGAAAATACTTTTAGATAAGGAGGGTATAAAATTTGTTTCTAAGAAAGGTAGAACTCTTGTTCTCTATTGTCACCCAGTTTATTCTTATCAGAATTACCCAATACCCCGACCTGGTTATTACATAGAGGCTCTTACAAATGTGGACACTCGTGTTGCATAGCTTGCAACTTTATGCAGATCACCAATACTTTTACTTCATCTGTAAACAATATAACACATAAGATTACATCGTATATCAATTGTAACACTAAATTCACCGTGTAATCTGATTACCTGTACTGATTGCAACTTGCAATATGTTGGGTGTACATCAACAGCGTTTAAAAATCAGGATCCGAAGGCACCTGTCTGATATACGCAAAACCACTGTCTGTGGGAATATCGATGGCTTCTAGGCACTTTCATCGAACATCATAATAGGAATACTTCAGGATTTTCTTTCTCGGGCATTGAGAGAGTGTTTAAGCCCGTTAGAGGTGGTGATCACAACAAAAAACTATTAAATAGGGAGACATGGTGGATCTACCAATTAGGCTCACGTTATCCGGCAGGTATGAACAAGAGACAGGATGATTTTTATCAATATGATGTTATTGTAGGTTTTGTACGTTTTATATAATTTGATTTCGTATTTTTATATATTCAATAATATACCAGAGGTGCAAGGGTTAAAGTTATTTTCCTAGCACATGTGACCGGATATAGGTCTATTTAAAGGAAAGCTTTGTTATGCAATATACGCTATGATTAAGGAATATCTTCCGAAACGCGTTAGCGCTTTCTTACTACAACTACATCATGGTCATGTCGACTCTGTTTTAATGCATTTGGAATAAAGGCTATCTTCATATTTTCTACCTACCTGGTCTTGAGCTGGACTTCCTCTTCGTTTGTTTGGATCACCTGAGACTTGTTTCCAGTCTATCCGTGCACGTCCAGGGGTGGAACACTGACGGTGAGCTGGCATCCTTTTTCGTTCTATATATTGTATACATTGCAGTTCCCCTACTGCAAATCAGCAGCATGGAAAGGCCGGGACGTACTCCCGGATTGGCAACCCTGACATCCCTAGAGTTTCACTTCTAAATACAGCAACCTGCTTGGCACACATCTGCCTTCTACTATTTTTCCTGCTGGTTACCTACAACATGAATAAAATAAGAATAAATCCAAAAGCCAACTTGGACTGTTCTTTTAATGCAATAACACAAAATAATATAGACATAAATTTCATCAACAGAGTAAGGCTGAGATTTTGCAGTTGCATTAGCATCTCTTATTTCTTCAAATATCCACTTATCCAACTCATTGGAGCTAGTAATTATACATATGGAGCCATCCTGCATTTGTGAGTTATTCCATCCTGATTCCATATCTGAAATTTACTATACACTAACAGAAAAAGTACTATTAGCAATGCAGTGGAGACATGCAAGTTAATGGCGTTTTCCAACAGTTCTAGCTGCTCGTTTTTTGTTCAGGGCAAGACGTAAAATAGAGAAAAGAATACTTATCTCCCAGACGCTGTTGTTCCGTCGCCATGGCCATCTCAGTGATCCCAGCAGTGGACTTGCCCATTCATCGATCACATAACAGGTGCAGCAATTCACAGGCTACAGTAGTCATGTGCATATGAATGTTGCAGCCTGAGCCCTGAGGGCTCAGCCAGGCATAGTGATTAACAGCAATACATAGTAGTACAGCTATGTATTGCCATTTATTGTAACAGTGATCTAAAGATCATTGATTTAAGTAATTTATTGTGACAAGTTAAAAAAAAGTTAAAAAATAAGAAAAAAATAATTGTAAAACACAAAAAATAAAACAACAACAAATATGCCACCCTATTCCTTTACAAACACCAACGAGCCCAAAAAAGATGAAAAATAAAGTACACATACTTCACTCATTACCAATATATCTGCGACCAAAAGAACTAAAGGCCATTGACACTTTATAGAACAGATAGCCATCTCACTGTCGAAGCATAGTTATCATGATTGTATTTGGGACTGTTAGGTCACACTTCTGGTAGAGCATTGTAACTTCACTAGAAAAATAGTATAGGTCCAGCAATCCCATAACATGTATAAATGTTCCATTAGTGTAGAAAATGCATTAAAAGTAATGCATCACAAAGTGCAGTGGGACAGAGGCATACCTGCTTATGCGTTTTGAATGCGTGTTCTTAGCATTAGTCATAGCAATAATGAAACACATAATAGTGCAAATATTTATACAAATGTACAACATAAAAAACAGAAATTAGACAATAAACATTAATTGCTCACCTATAAGCTATTTAGGGCTTATAGGCTTATAGCCCCTGTAATGATCAGGTAGAGTTTTGATAATTTGCTCTACCCAAAGAGAGCACTGTGTAACATTACAGTTGTATCTCTCATCCCTATGATCAGTGTAGAATGGAAACAGGAAGAGACTGCTGGGACAATGCTTGAGCCTGGAGAGGTGAATAACCTCAAGACCTCAGCTATATAGCATTAACCCCTCCACTGACCCCCACCAGGTATTCGCCAGCCAGGGCCATCTTTTCCATTGGGCACACTAGGCAATTGCCCAGGGGCCCCACAAGTATAGGGGCCTCAGTTGGTGTATGTATGTCCTATGAATACAAGAAACATACACTGGATCCCTTGGTTGGCTTTGCTTATTTAAATGTTTGTGTGTTTTTAGGATGTGCAAACAGTTAAAAAATCACGGTGGAGAAGGGAGCCAAAGGCTCCCTGCCCTGCCAAATAGCCTTGTAGGTTGCAGGCTGCCGGTGTCCAGACATAAGTGGTGTGATAATATGGGTGTGCTTTTGGGCGGGAGCTCAAGACATGGCCAACTGTCATGTCATATATTTGGGCAGGGCCCACTGCAGTGCTATGTCGGGGGGCCCATAATTCTGTTAAGACGGCTCTGCGCCAGCTGCTGCTCAAAAGACCACGTTGGATCCGCAATGTCCTCATCATCTCAAGGAACTTCCTCTTCCTGACAATCTACATCCTCAAGCTGCGGGCTAGAAGCCACAGGCACTGCGAGACATTGCTGACCGCTCTGAATTTCTACTGATGGATCAGCTTCCTTCTCCTCCTCTGAGGGCATCACCGTTTGGGCGTCAGAGCAGACAAAATCATCCTCTTTGGCCTCTTGATCTTTTGAAATGCCTTCTGACCCCAACCGCAAAGAGCTCTTCAGTACATGGATTATCTAGAGTGATCTGTATATTGGGTGACATTTGGCCTTCAGGTTGGACTGATGATGATGACTTTTGTGCCTTTGACAAAGAGGAAGAGGAGGTAAAACTGCTGGATAAAGGGTGTGTTAACCACTGAAGAACAAATTGGCGCCGATCTTCAGTAATGAGATGCACCTGGAACCGACCATGCTATAACAGGCCTGACGGTCCTGTGACTGACGATGTGCTCGCTTGTGTGTTGTCCAGAGCACTGCAAGGAGTGCCTTGTCTCGTACGGGGGTCTTACGGAAATACCCTGGCAGCAAAACAGCAAATCACAACTGTTCTTGAATCCCTATAATTTGCAAAGAGGATTAGAAATAGAATTTTTTCAACAGAATATCTGTTGAACGGGGTCTTATGGATGAACACTGGCAGCAAAACAGCAAATCACAACTGTTCTTGAATGCCTATAATTTGAAACGGTGCTAACAGTGTCTTCTCCACTAGCTGTACCCCCAAAACAGCAGACATGAACTTTTGGGCACTCAGACTGAACATGTGAAAGATGCAGGCAGCAATTTAGAACTCCCTAACTATTGCTGTGTATAATTCCCTAAGCTTGCTTTCCCCTACCCCCTATCTAATCTAACTAGCAGCTTTTCCTTTCTAAAATTGCTGAGAAATGGGGTGCCTGCATGCAGACAAGGAGAGCAGTGTGTTCAGTACAGAGATTGAACTGGAAATGGTGTTCAACAGGAAATACAGTGTAATACATAGAAAAGGGTCATGTGATTTCAGCAGCCAATGAGATCCCTACACCCTCACTGGTGACGTTTTTGGACACTAATCTATTGTCTGCACTGATTGGATGGCACAAAAGTACAGGAAGCAGCTCATAGTGAAAGTGAAAGAAGGCGTGGCGAATGCGAACTTTACTCAAACGAACCTTTTCTCGAACAGTTCACTCAACACTACTCTAGACCATCAAGTATCTTTACATTCCCCCTTTCAATGTCCTAAACCACCAGGGTTTGGATATGTCTACTATTTTCAGGTTACCCCTTATGGGTTACTGAAATAAAGGCCTGTTTGGAGTTCCGTTTTAAACTGTGTCCTTACAACTGAATAATCAGACACTGGTAGATGTAAGCAGGTCTTTAGCTACCTATCCAGACATTCAGCCCTCCCCTTTTTTTACTCCTATGTTCAGAGGGTACAGTGTGTAATATAATTAATTTCAGTGGGAGCAGCGTGTAATTAATTATAGTGTATATTAATTAATATATAATTATAATATAGTGTATATTATAATTAATTTTGGAGATGCATTGTACAGTATCTCACAAGAGTGACTACTGCCCTCACATTTTTGTAAAAATTGTATTATATCTTTTCATGGGAAAAGACTGAAGGTACTTTGATGAAATGTAAAGTAGTCAGTATACAACTTGTATAACAGAGTGAATTTGGTGTGCCCTCAAAGCACAGCCATCAATGTTTAAACTGCTGGCAACAAATGTGAGAACACCCCTAAGTGAAAATGGACAAATTGTGCCTAAAGTGTCAATATTTTGTTTGTACACCATTATTTTCTAGCACTGCCTTAACTCTCTTGGGCATGGAGTTCACTAGAGCTTCACAGGTTGCAGCCACTGGAATCCTCCTCCACGCCTCCATGATGACTTTATGGAGCTGGTGGATGTTAGAGACCTTGTACTCCTCCACCTTCTGTTTGAGGATGACCCACAAATGGTCAATAGGGTTTAGGTCTGGAGACATGCTTGGCCCGTCCATCACCTTTACCCTCATTTTCTTTAGCAAGGCAGTGGTGGTCTTGGAAGTGTGTTTGGGGTCGTTATCATGTTGGAACACTTTCTTTCGGCCCAGTTTCCGGGGATCACGCTCTGCTTCAGTATGTCACAGTACATGTTGGCACTCATGGTTCCCTCAAGGAACAGTAGCTCTCCACAGCTGGCAGCACTCAGGCAGCCCCAAACAATGACACTCCCACCACCATGCTTGACTGTAGGCAAGACAAATTTGTCTTTGTACTCCTCACCTGGTTGCAGCCACACATGCTTGACACCATCTGAACCACATAAGTTTATCTTGGTCTCAAGATAAACTTGGTCTCAGTGATCCATGTCCTTAGTCTCTTAACTTCAGCAAACTGTTTGCAGGCTTTCTTGTACACTATCTTTAGAAGAGGCTTCCTTCTGAGATGACAATTTGATGCAGTGTGAGTTGTATGGTCTGAGCACTTACAGGCTAATCGCCCACCCTTTAATCCTCTGCAGAAATGCAGTCAGCACTCATACATCTGTTTTGAAAAGACAATCTCTGGATAGGACACTGAGCACATGTACTCAACTACTTTGGTCGACCATGAGAAAGCCTGTTCTGAGTGGAATTTGTCTTGTTAAGGTACCGTATGGTCTTGGCCACTTTGCTGCAGCTCAGTTTCAGGGTGCTGGCAATTTCCTCATATCCTATAGCATCTTTATTTAGAGCAACAATTCTTTTTTTCAGATCCTCAGACAGTTCCTTGCCATTAGGTGCCATGTTTAACTTCCACTGACCAGTGTGAGAGCGATGACACCAAATTTAACACACCCCTGTCCCCATTCACACAAAAAACCATCGCATGACACTGGGGGGGGGAAAAGGGCAAATTGGGCATATCAGTTTGTTCCCAGGGGTTTAGCTTGAGGGGCTGTGTGTTGAGTTTTTTTGGGGCACACCAAATTTTTTAACGTTAACAAGCTGTACACTGACTAATTTACATTGCATCCAAGTCATATCATAGTGTTGTCCCATGAAAAGATATAATACAATATTTTCAAAAATGTGAGAGGTGGACTCACTTTTGTGAGATATTGTATATTTTTAATTTTATTATGAATTTTAGGGGGTACAGCTTTCTGCATCAATAGGCTGTTGTTTTAGGAGCCTTAGTGTGTAACACGAAGAGAAATTTTTGTTAGTATTCAGACTGTGGATCTGCTGTAAAAGTAAGGATCCAAAGATGTCTTGCTGGCAAACTCCGAAAAGACAAACCATAGCTGGAAGAAGTCTGGGCACCCGGGCCCAGAGGGAAAAAGAAAAGGGGAAGGGCAAAGGGGGGACGTCACCTGTACAGCGACTGCTGTATGTAATTATACTGTAATCACTGATATAGTCTTCAAAGCACCTGTATAAATGGTTATCTCTGACTATATTGCCACTGTATGGCTGTAACATCAATGTTTGTATTTTAGTATTTATCTACTAACCATATTGCAGTATTATTCAATCACTATATTGTGTTACTATGTGGTTATGTTCTGGCAGTGTTTGGTCCTCATGTAGTGGCATTATTGGTAATGTTGATTTTAGGTAGAGTAGGTTTTGTTTGGTAACAATATGATGGTGAAGTTAT
Source organism: Phyllomedusa bahiana (assembly GCA_025379985.1). NCBI lineage: Eukaryota > Metazoa > Chordata > Amphibia > Anura > Hylidae > Phyllomedusa > Phyllomedusa bahiana. The sequence goes on from JAODAL010013153.1 coordinate 27,851, forward strand.
GATTGTCAGTAATGTAATTTTTTATGGTATATCCATTAAAAGTTATGTTTTAAATTTTTTTTATTAGGGCCCTTTTGGGTTTTCCCTGTTTTTAAAATACTGGCATCTCAAAAAATGTGATTACTAAAAAGTTAATTTTAAATTTTAAAGAAATATATTTCAACATTTTTTGTATTTTAAGTGGGTATTATTACTTACAGCTAATGAAAACCAAACATTAAGTATATCAAAAAAATTGAGAAATTTTGGAAAATCATTTTTACTCATGGAGTGAGTTTCCTAAACCTTTAAATGGTTCCTCAGTCTGGTTCAGTAGGCTACACAATCAGGGGGAAGACTGCTGCTTTCAGTTTTCACAAGACATTAACACCCTTCCCAAAGGGGCATGTTACAAAAGGGAATTTTAAAGAAGCGGTGGATAAAAGTGCTGTATGACGCAAATTAACGGAAAGTTGTGCAGGAAGAAAAAGTTTGGTAGAAAAAGATGCACAAGCAACAGTGAACAGCCTTGAAAGAATTATCAAGAAAAGGCCATTCAGGAATTTAGGAGAGACTCACGACTGCGACTGGAGTCTGTGCTTCAAGAGCCAACACACACAGATGCATGCAGCATATGACCGACCACGGTCTCATTCCTTATGTCAAGCACTCATAACCCAGAGACAAACCCTCAGAAGTGTTTTTACCTTTAGATAAGGAGGGAAAAAGGGGCTGAAATTGGGTTTCTTTACTGTTCATAGTCCTTGTGATAGAAAAATTTTTCATTTCATTTTGGAAAAACTAGGTCCCCGAGTCTTGGGGTAAGGTGGGAGACACAAAAACCCGTTACTTGACATTAATGTGAAGTTTTCCCGTATGAGGTTTTTGGGGAGCAATGTCATCTGCTCGTATTGGTCCACTGTGTTATATCATATCCAAGGTCAGCAAAGTAATCTACCAGGAAATTTTTAAGTTTTCTCTGCTTCCCTGCTGAAAGCTTTATAAAGAGGTGTTTTTCATTTCGAGCAGGACATGGCACTTGCCCACGCTATAAAAAAAAAACAATACCTGTTTTAATAACGACGGTATCACTGTACCCAATTGGCAAATTAATCTAAAACTTAAAGAGAACCTATATGGTATTGTTAAGAGGAAAATGAAACACCAGACCAAACAATTCAGCGCTATCAAACTAACCTGGGCTTGCAGTGCCATAGGCTGATGCAACACCACATTGATGCAATAATTCATGCAAATGGAGCCCCGACAAAGTTTACTGTATATATTTTTCAGTAGACCAACATTCCTGTATTACATTCATTTTTTATTGGTCTTATACACTATTCTAGTTTTCTGATATGTTAAATTTTGGGTTATTATTAGCTGTAAGCCATAATCATCCACTTTAAAAGACATAAATGCCTGAAATGTATTGCTTTGTGTAATTGAGTCTGTACAACATATGGCTTTCTCTATTAGACGTGAATTATGGACTCAGGCTTGGACTGGCCTACAGGGGAATAAAGGAAACCCACAGTGGGAGCCTGAGCATGGTAGACCTGGAGTTGTTTTTAAAAGGGGTTTTGTCTGTTACAGCATTTGGCAGCCTTTTGTGGGGTTTGTCAAGCAGAGCCATGAAATGGAGGGGCGTTTTTTCTCCTCCGCAGGGGTTTCTTCACTTCTGAGACATGCCCCAAAGTGCACCTGATGATTCATTCTGTGTGGTGGGGGAAGGGGAGAGGTTCTGCTTGCCCAAGCTAAGGCTATGTGCAAAAAGCAAATGACAAATGCCCCCCAATTTTTCAATGGCATTTCAGTATTTGCTGTGTAGACATAGCCTAAGGAATCATTGGAAGTGAAAACTAAGTGTAACTCAATAGTGTAGATCTAAATTTCTCGCTTTCTCTATTACTTTTTTTTGCTAGAATGGACATTTGAAATTAGGACTTGGGGAAAAATGGTGGATTTTTTTTTTTTTTGTCCGCTCTACATAGTGTATACCCTGCGTTTGTTACACCTTGCCCTTAAAGATCTGCGAAAAAAAACTTAACTTGCAGATTTAGGTAGGTGGCCTTATACCTGGGGGATAGCTTCTGGTGGATATAGGATTTTGCGGGAGGGGGAGGGTAGGGTGGGTTAATGGCCATTGTTTTTATAGTATTTACTTGAGTTTGGGTTGTTGTGAAAAAAAATTTTTGTTGTCTTGGAAATGTGCAATTTTATACGTTGAGCTTGAATCCCGAGTTTATTGACTTTCTTGTTTGTACTTTTTCCCCGATATGTATCTACTGTTTGTTTTTTGCTTCAAAAATCGAAAAATAAAAAAATTCTTAAAAAACAAAACAAAAAAACCTATACGCTTTATCTGTTTGTGCTTACATGAGACTGCACATCTGTCTCACAAGTGTTTACCCGGGCTGCACTCTGTCTCCCCCAAAAAGTGTTTTAAATGGGACTGCAAGTCTTCTTTCTCCGTACATTTTTTCTTACCCTATTTTAAACTATGATCTTTGTAGTGAGAAACCCCTTTAATGATATACATCCCCAGAAGAGGGAAAAAAAAAAAAAAAAAAAAAAAAGAGGAAAGGAGGCAAAAAACAAGAGGAGAGTATGAAGGAATGTACAGTCATTTACAGTAGTTGTGGGGTGGCACCCTAAAATAAACTCTACCATTGGGTACAGAAACGGCTCAACTGGTGGGCCCTAACTACACCAGTCTGATACTGTATGGACCTATATTAAAAGGGTGTTCTGACAGTAGAAGTTGATTGTTAGTCTGTTGGGGAATGATGGGAATATAGAAGAGAAGAAGCATACTTACTTCCTTAACAGTGTCCAAAACATAAAACGCCAGAAAAGAAGTTATACCCATAGTGTGATTATATTTAAAGGGAATCTGTCACCATTTTTTAACTACTAAAACAAGACACTGATGCATGTTATTTTTTTCTTAGCCATTTTTATTTTCTGATTGTAGATTTCTCAATTCAGTCATCCTTAAAAGATTTTGGGGGGGGGCATTTTGCCGCCCCTGCTTAACCCGTTAGAGGATACTTTACAGCAGCTCTGCTAGGGCTGTGGATTGAATCGTCCCATTGACTTCCATGGAGAGTTTTTAGGTATGCTTGTTACTGGAAGAAGTCGTGTGCAGGGGGGGTGAACTGGTGTCTTCTATTTATGTGGATCCTGTGTTATTATAACATTGGTTTCCCTTTCAATTTGCCCCTGCTTGTGTGAAATGAGCAGACATGAAAATCCCCCTTAAGAAAAAAAAATGTAGACTTTTTGGGCCCTGTGGCCAAGTGAAAACTGCAGAAGTTAAGAATTTTTTAAAAATATTGAAAGTGATATGAAAAAAATTCATAAAAAATGTGTTTAACATAAAAATGTTAAACGATAGATAATGTTTTTGATGAAACATTCCCTTTAAGAAAAAAACCCATGGTTCCCCGACACTCCGGAGGAAAAGTATGTTTTCTTTCATTTTCCTTATGCCCTGACAATAATGAGATTTTCTACTGTCAAAACCCCCTTTATTTTTTTTAAAGTATTTCTTTTTTTAAATCCCTAGTATATAGTGCGTTTATCCCTGTATGGTGGCATTACATGGTAACTGTATGACTTTTTTTGGGATTTGTAATATTTTGTTTGAGGGGGCCCTTCAAAAGTTTGCTTGGGGCGGCCTTTTAAGTTACCCCCCTGTTGTAATATCGAGTGTTTTTTAAGCCCCCATGCAACTTTTATATCCCCTATTAAAAAAAAAAAAGCACTCATAAAAATCGGGGTGTATGACAATAAGAGCATCTTCTTTCACACGCAGGTTTTTTTTTTATAGAATCACAGAGAATGCCTGAAATAAAAGATGTGTCATTTATATACCAATGTTATCTTATATGGCATGGGGGCCTTTAGGTTTTCTCAAGCACCAGGGTCCAGGTGTGTCTGCTACATCTGTCCCCCTTTTAGTAAAATTCTTTATTTTAAACCGATCGATTCCAAAAATTTTATGGTTATATTGAAAAACCGTCAAGAAGTTTTTCTTGACAGATGTCACTATAACAGCTTTGCTGAAATCCAATAATGCAGTGGGACAATCACTTTGACTTACATTGGAACTATTAAAGCCCTTTGGGGAAGAGAATCTTTTCAGAATAGAAAAATTTTCAAGCTTGAGAAATGAGAAAAACCAAAGGAAGCTAAGAGACTTATTTTAAAGACTGCACAATTTTAAGTATTGACAATGAAATAAGCTTTTAAAACAATACCGGATGCAAAAAAATTTGTTTTCTAATAGCCCAAGGGGTGCCAGTGCAGGGCTTAAACTTGCAAGTGTGGTTTCACACGCACAACACATAGTAGCATCTTGAAATTTTTAACAACATATTTGATGGCTAGGTGTTACTTTAAAGTATACAGTGAAAATAAAACGTACTACGTGCAAAACATTTTGGTTTGAGGCCTTTTTCAGGGCAGTGGCTTTATTGTTAAATGCATCATACTCTGGGTATGACTTATTTTCTGGCAATTTATATTACTGGATTTGAAAAGCATCAGAAAAAGACATGTTTTAAATGTTACAAAATAAAAAATACCGCAACAAGATTTAAAAGGGTTGTCTTACTACAGACATTAATAGCATATCAATAGGATTTCAATGGGAGAGTCCTCACCACCAAGGGTATAACTAGAGAAGGCCCCATAGCAAACTTTTGGATGCCGCCCCACCAGTCTCTCCCCCAACCATGAACATTAACGGTTCCTGTTAATAATATTCATGCAGTTACTAGATAATACAAGAAGCAGGTACATCACCATACATATCCTCATCATACTGCTACCAAGCAAATCCCACTATACCAAGACCAACATTACCAAAAACCCTACTACATAAGGACCCGATTATGCCGCCAGAACACGACCACAAATTACCACCACATAGTAACTGAATACTCCCCCTATAAAATTACAGAATACAGATCAGTATACAAAGACCAATATTACCACCATACATTGACCATATAGTGGCAGATAGCAGTGTACACAGGCAGGGCCGGCAACAGAAATTTCAGGGCCCCATACAGCTGAAGCACCTAGGGCCCCCCCCCCTGTTAAACCCCGCCCCCAGCAAACCGATCGCGCCCGCCCCCAAAGCAACCCGATCACCCCCCCCCCAGCAAAATAAAATCCACCTTAGGACATAAATGCGCCCATTTTACCACAAAAATACAGTGTGCAAAAAAGAATTGTATTGTGTAGAAACATTGTAGTCACAAAATCTGTCCGTCTCACATATCAGACACAGGGCTAAGTAGCTCCATCCATATCCCCCCTCCCCCACCAGCCCACATACAATATCCCCTCCACCCAAATACAATACCCCCCCCACCCACATACAAATCCCCTCCACCCACATACAATATCCCCCCCCACCCACATAAAATTTATCCCCTCCCCCCCCGCATACAATATCCCCTCCACATACAATATCCCTCCTCCACCCGCATACAAAATCCCCTCCACCCGCATACAATATCCCCCTCCACCCGCATACAATACCCCCCTCCACCCACATACAATATCCCCCCCCCACCCACATACAATATCCCCTCCCCCCACATACAATATCCCCCTCCACCCACTACAATATCTCCCTCACCCACATAAAATATCCCCCTCCACCCACATACAATATCCCCCTCCATGTTTCCCTTGGTCACGCACCTACCCACCTTCTAAAATAAACACCAGCAAGAAAGGAAAAGTGTAACTCCTATCACAGGGTCAGGTGTTCCCTCTTTTACTATCTGGTACACATGTACACTGCCACTATACTAACACCGATATAACCTACAACACTGCTATTTTGGAGAACCATATAGAGGTCAGACACCAGCTCAGGTCACCATCACATTACAGTGAATACAGCACTGATCCAGTAAAGTAGTAAAATAACCCCTAAAATTAGGGACTCACTGGAGACGTCCTATCTGAGGAGTCGTTCTCTTCTCTCATGAGTCGTTCTTATTCCCTTTTCTTCTGCTTCCGTTCCACACCGCCATGAGGACTTGTCCCGGCCACAACTCATCCCTGTAGAAATTACACACAAATATCTTAGAATCCTCAATTTTCCAGCATCTCTTTACCTATTCCCACCTCTGTAAAAACTTCCCAGAGTGGGAGAGCGGGGACAAGCCATAACTTAGAAGGCCTATTTTCCTAAGAGGTTGGAGGGGGGGGAGAGAACTAAAACCCCCCGCGATAATGCTACAACTATGGCTTGCCCCTCTCAATTATATTCCAGGTACGTAGACAAATGGGCAAGGCCCCAGGTAACTAATAGGCCCTATTTAGGTAGGTAGACACCCGCCGGATAAGTTGGGAGGCCGGCTACCGGTTTGGTTGGGGGTACCTAGCCATGAGTCCCCTTTAGTTTGTAGGCGGCAGGGCCCCCTTTAGCGTTAGGTAGAGTCAGGGCCCCCTTTAGGGTTAGCTAGGTAGCCAGGCCCCCTTTAGAGATAGGGTAGGTAGCCAGGGCCCCCTTTAGTTATAGCCAGGTAGTCAGGGCCCCCTTTTGTATATCCAGGTAGTCCCGGGCCCCCTTTAGTGATAGCCATGTAGCCTGGGCCCCCTTTAGTTATAGCCAGGTAGCCAGGGCCCCCGTTTGTTATAGCCAGGGCCCCCTTTAGTGATAGCCAGGGACCCCTTTAGTTGAATCCAGGGACCCCTTTAGTTGTAGCCAGGGACCACTTTAGTGATAACCAGGGCCCCCTTTAGTTGTAGCCAGGGCCCCCTTTAGTGATAGCCAGGGACCCCTTTAGTTGAAGCCAGGGACCCCTTTAGTGATAGCCAGGGACCCCTTTAGTGATAGCCAGGGATCCCTTTAGTGATAGCCAGGGACCCCTTTAGTTGTAGCCAGGGATCCCTTTAGTTGTAGCCAGGGATCCCTTTAGTTGTAGCCAGGGACCCCTTTAGTGATAGCCAGGGAGCCCTTTAGTGATAGCCAGGGATCCCTTTAGTTGTAGCCAGGGACCCTTTATGATAGCCAGGGACCCTTTAGATGTGCCAGGGATCCCTTTAGTTGTAGCCAGGGACCCTTTAGTGATAGCCAGGGACCCCTTTAGTTGTAGCCAGGGACCCCTTTAGTTTTAGCCAGGGACCCCTTTAGTGTTAGCCAGGGCCCCCTTTAGTTGTAGCCAGGGCCCCCTTTAGTGATAGCCAGGGACCCCTTTAGTTGTAGCCAGGGACCCCTTTAGTGATAGCCAGGGACCCCTTTAGTGATAGCCAGGGACCCCTTTAGTTGTAGCCAGGGATCCCTTTAGTTGTAGCCAGGGATCCCTTTAGTGATAGCCAGGGAGCCCTTTAGTGATAGCCAGGGAGCCCTTTAGTGATAGCCAGGGAGCCCTTTAGTGATAGCCAGGGATCCCTTTAGTTGTAGCCAGGGACCCCTTTAGATGTAGCCAGGGATCCCTTTAGATGTAGCCAGGGATCCCTTTAGTTGTAGCCATGGACCCCTTTAGTGATAGCCAGGGACCCCTTTAGTTGTAGCCAGGGCCCCCTTTAGTTGTAGCCAGGGCCCCCTTTAGTTGTAGCCAGGGCCCCTTTAGTGATAGCCAAAGGGGCCCCCTTTTAGTTGTAGCCAGGGCCCCCTTCTTTATATATAATTACAAAAAAAACAAAAAAAACATCCACTTACCTTGCACCCGCTCCTGCTCCGCCCGCCGCTCCGAGCTGCCGTCGGCTCCGTACTTCCGCCCTGCATAGGCGGCGCGGTGAAGTGGGCGTCACCGCGCCCCCTACGTCGCAGTAGGGGCCGGCGCCGGCAGGCTGAAGGCCTAACGCCTTCAGCCTGCGGGGAGTCAGCGGAGCGCAGTGCTAGTACGCTGTGCTCCGCCGACACCCCGCGAGCCCCAGAGACGGGTACATTTGTCCCCAACTCCCGGGGCGGTCTTGAGCGCTCGGGAGCAGGGCCGGGCGCTCAGAGAGTGGATGCGCGGCCGGGCCCTGGGGAGCGACGGCACTGCCTCCGGGGCCCGCAGGACCTCGGGGCAAACACTGTGGGTAGTCCGAGCCTAGTTCGGCGGCTGCGCCGCCGGGCCCCGCTCTGTCATGCGGAATAAGGGGGCCCGCCTTATTCCACCGGGCCCCATACGGGAGTACTGGTTGTACCCCCTGTATGGCGGCCCTGTACACAGGCTCTGCAGACACATAAGTGATGACAAGGCAGTTACATGTTTGGACACTTAAACTTACTAATCCTCAGTGTCACCCTACCTCTGTACAAACTTCCCAGGAGTGTTAGAGTGGGCACAGGTCATAGCTTAGAAGCACAGTCTACTAGAAGGGTGGGGAGGAAGAGAGGACTAACCACCTGGAAAATGTGCAACAGCTATGGCTTTTACCCCTCAGATTCATATTAAATGGCAGGTAAGTTGGCAAGACCCCAGGTAGGTTGGTAGGCCTTAGGTAGGTTGATAGGCCCCAGGTTGGTATACAGTAGACAGGTTCCAGGTAGGTAGTCCATCGGTAGGTAGGCGGTAGTTAGGCCTTAGGTAGTTATGTAGGCCACAGATATGTAGAGAAGTCCCAGTTAGGTTGGTAGGCTACAGGCAGGTAGGTAGGTAGGAAGATTGGCCCTGGTTAGGCAGTAGTTAGGCCCCTGTTAGGTAGGCAGGACCCAGGTAGATAGGTAGGTGGTAGGTAAGCCCCAGGTAGATTGGTAGGTGGGCTCCAGGTAGGTAGGTAGGTTTTAGGTGACCCAATATAGGTAGGTAACCTTTAGTTAGGTCCCACATAGGTTTGTAAGCCTCGGGTTGCTCAGCTTTAGGTGGGCCCCACACAGAGACTATAGGTGGGCCCCAACTAGTCAAATTGGTAGGCTATGGGAAGGCCCCACATAGGTAGGCTGTAGGTGGGCCCCCACATAGATAGTTTGGTAGGCCAGGCACCATTAGTAGAAAAAAATAATGAACTCCGCTCTATAAGTTCAAAAAAGGGTGGTTTTTTGGGCTCTTCCCCAGGATAGATGTGGAACTGATAGGTCTGATAGGTATGGGACCCAACCTATCAGACACTCATAGCATATCCTATTGATATGTCATCAATGTCTATGGTGGGAATTTCCCTTCAAATGGATTCTGCCATCACAAACATTAATGACATATCGGTAGGATATGCCATCAATGTCTCCAGGACGAACACCCAGAACTCCTCATTCTGAATGGAGAAGTGGCCGCTCTGGCACAGTTACTCTCAAGTCATCTCGATGAGAGTTGCAAGTACAGCTGAATGTACAATCACCGGCCACTTTATTAGGTACACCTGTCCAACTGCTCGTTAACACTTAATTTCTAATCAGCCAATCACATGGCGGCAACTCAGTGCATTTAGGCATGTAGACATGGTCAAGACAATCTCCTGCAGTTCAAACCGAGCATCAGTATGGGGAAGAAAGGTGATTTGAGTGCCTTTGAACGTGGCATGGTTGTTGGTGCCAGAAGGGCTGGTCTGAGTATTTCAGAAACTGCTGATCTCCTGGGATTTTCACGCACAACCATCTCTAGGGTTTACATCCAGTGAGCGGCAGTCCTGTGGGCGGAAATGCCTTGTTGATGCCAGAGGTCAAAGGAGAATGGGCAGACTGGTTCGAGCTGATAGAAAGGCAACAGTGACTCAAATAGCCACCCGTTATCAACAAGGTAGGCAGAAGAGCATCTCTGAACGCACAGTACGGCGAACTTTGAGGCAGATGGGCTACAGCAGCAGAAGACCACACCGGGTGCCACTCCTTTCAGCTAAGAACAGGAAACTGAGGCTCCAATTTGCCCAAGCTCATCGAAATTGGACAGTAGAAGATTGGAAAAACGTTGCCTGGTCTAATGAGTCTCGATTTCTGCTGCGACAATTCGGATGGTTAGGGTCAGAATTTTGGCGTCAACAACATGAAAGCATGGATCCATCCTGCCTTGTATCAACGGTTCAGGCTGGTGGTGGTGGTGTCATGGTGTGGGGAATATTTTCTTGGCACTCTTTGGGCCCCTTGGTACCAATTGAGCATCGTTGCAACACCTTGTGGAATTTATGCCACGAAGAATTGAGGCAGTTCTGAAGGCAAAAGGGGGTCCAACCCGTTACTAGCATGGTGTACCGACTCAGGTGGCCGGTGAGTGTATTTGGCTGTATTCCCTTTGAAATGAATAGAGAGTCACTGTGCAAGTGTGGCCACTTCTCTGTTCTGAATGGGGAGATTCGGGGTGTGATTCACACCTATCTGACGTTGATGACATAGCCTACCAATATGCCATTAATGTTTGTGATAGGAGAAGCCCTTCAAACCAACTGTAGTAAAAAAATAAAATTCATGGAGATTAAAAATGATAAAAATATAGTGTGTTAAAGAGCCCATAGAAATGGAAGAGAATGAATACAAAGTCATTGCAATAATTACTAGTTCTAGCTATAGCACAGTAAAAATTGCCACTCCGAAAATTCCTTGAAGAAAGGTGTTGACAGGACTGGGTAGTGAACTTTATCACTTGTGAATATAACATCTGTTTGCTTACTACGTTTTAAAATTACCATTAGAAAGAAACAGAATTATTTCATCCTCGCATTTGTAGTTAGCTGTCAATCAAAATTAACAATCAGTGTACAAAGCTTTAACCTCTTCCTGCTACAGTGATTCTTGTTTATGCAGTGTTCATTTTTTGATTTTTTTTTATCTTCATAGCTATATAAGGGTTTATATTTTGTAAGACAAACTATATATTTTAATGGTAGCTTTTACTTTACTATGTCATGTACTGGAAAACAAAAAGAAAATTATTTGTGGGGTTGTACAGAAAAAAAACACTTTTTAGGTGAGATGAGGGTGGCTTATACACTGTGTAATATAAATGAAATGTTATTTTTATTCTTTGTTTATTAGTTTTATGTTTTACTACTTAAAAAACTTGCATTGCATCACCGTTTTTTCTTCTTTATTTGTCTAAGGACCTTGGGGGGTGTTTTTTTTGCTTTTTTTCTACAAGCTGAGGTTTTTATTGGTACCGGATTTTGATACATACAGATTTTTGATCCCTTAATTCTAACTCTCTTGGGAGGCGAAGCAACCAAAACACCCCATAATGTTGACATTAATTTTTTTTTAGAATTCAACATGCAGGATACATAATGGTACATTTTCATTCATCAGATTTTTACAGACGCAACGATAAGCATTATGTTTTTTTTTTCTTTTTTAAAATTTTACATTTTTTTAATGTATTTTTAATCCACATAAGGTATATATGATCACTAGGGGGCGTAATTGCTTGCATAATATTTTGAAATAATAATATACTGCAAAATTGGGTACAATAATGATTCTTCTATAACACAATGACTCTGGCACGAAAGAAAAGGAGTTATAGGATGGCTGGCCTGGGTGCCTTCATTATGTCCCCCACTGCCATGACTACCATTCAGCGCCCTGGGAAAAAGGGCAATTAGGAAGCAGAAGGGGACATCCCCCCTCCAGCATAACTGTTTAGAATCGTTCATGGTGCCAGTAAATCAATCCAGCTAAATTCTTGTTTCAAAGGCCAAATAAATATTGGTCCTTCTTTTCTGAGCTATGCAATTTGCTGAAAAAGTCATCTAAGTACATTTATGTAGACTTGCTATAGCATAATAATTTCAGGGCTGTTGTTAGCACAAATTGGGCAATAAAATAGCATTTCTGTGGAAAAATTGCAATTTTCACTGCACATTCTGATGCTCAATAATAACTGAACCACGATAGGATCAAAACGTTTACTGCATCCATTGATAAATGCCATGAAGGTGAAGTTTCCATAGTTGGGTTAACTTTTAGGATCTTTTTTAACTTCACAATCCCTGCAATTGTTGGTCAATACTGTGTAAATTATGAGCTATTCTGAACCCTGTTATAAGTCAATGTGAAATATTAGGATAATATTAGGGTGGTCAATAAACTAGAAAATAGAGCAAAATAATTAGAAAGCGGTCTTTTTTACACTGACAAAACACATTGGTAGATGGCATAACTGCAATTTTCAACATCCAGCATACAATCAATTCTGTAAAAAAAAGGTCCACTACTGCCATAAATTTATACTTTGAGGAGTATGGTTCTTAAAATAGGCTATCTTCTGGTGGGTTTTCATAATGCTTTCACATCAAGCGCTCTGAAACAGGGACATGGTGCCCAAAAATCACACCAGCAATACCTGGGCTCGAAAAACCAAAGTGAGGCTCCTTCCCTTTTGAGTACTGTTCTGTGCCCAAAGCGCAGTTAAAAATGTTGTCTCACCACGCTATTTCATAGAGCCAAAAGCAGCTTTAGATTCATTCACCCTGTCTCTTCCTGGTTATGCTGTGGGTGGTTCTATAGCAGTGATTAGAATATCAGCATAGCAGAAGGATCTCCTCCCGATCGTACAGATGCCGGTCAGGTGGAGAAATACTACAAGAAGAAAAGCGCAGCTGGAGTCCTTTAGGAATATACACTGGAAAACACTAAAAGGTGGGTGCTCACCTGGTGTAGCTGTACTATTATCGGTACAGCACGAGATCGCGTTTAGTGGGTTTTTTTATCAGTGAAGAGAAGAAGCCCAGCAGCTCCCGTCCGTCCCCGCCGACAAGCGCCACGAGGACGCTGGGGTTCGTGATACCGAAGGGTAGTCTTGGAGAACCAAAAACTATAGTGTGGGGATGGCTTGTAGGAGCGCTACGGGGTAAGAAACACTTTTCGAGTAGGAAAGTGTAAAATTACAAGGATTTATTAACAAAGCATTACGCGTTTCACGGAACAAGGTCCGCTTCCTCAGATGCTTAATATTCAATACAAAAAGAGCAACATTTATACACATCCGTATCGGAAACGAGGCTTAGTTGTAACATATGTAAACATTCCATTCATTCACAAAGAAAGGGAAACATATAAAATAAAATTAAAAATCTTTTTATATCAATTCCTAAAATAAAATGAATCTAATCTAGTAATACTTATAAATATGTGTATATTATACGTATATTAGAAATACTAAGCATCTGAGGAAGCGGACCTCGTTCCGTGAAACGCGTAATGCTTTATTAATAAATCCTTGTAATTTTACACTTTCCTACTCGAAAAGTGTTTCTTCCCCCGTAGCGCTCCTACAAGCCATCCCCACACTATAGTTTTTGGTTCTCAAAGACTACCCTTTAGAATATCAGCGTATTCACAGCTCTTCTGATGGCACTGACATGAGAACAGAAGATCTTATCTATGAGCTCTAAACCTCTCTTCTGTAAAGTAAAGAAGAGTAATTTATCTCCTTAGTTTGTTATAGATAACACTTTTGTTCTCAACCTTCCGGCAGTCCTGTGTACCATCTTGTGGTGACGTCACTCCCTGCTATCAGATAACACAAAGAACAGAGAGAGAAGGTTTGAGCAGCTCGGTAACCTAGAGAAATCTGTGTGCACTCGGGACAGATACAATCTCTCTTATCTGCTCAACAAAGCAAAATTAACAAAGCAATATATTTGGAAAAAAGTCGTCATTCACGGTTCCCTACATGTCGAAAGCCAATCTTTGTAGTGACGCAACCCCCTTAATGACCACATTTGGGGTATTGGCATAGTAGAGAGACATTGTGCAACAAACTGGTGTTATTCATCCTGTTACCCTTGTAAACATGAAAATTGTTATACTAAAACTGAATATTTATGGAAAAACGTAGTGTTTTATTTTTATAACCCAATGTAAAAAAATAAAAAATCTGTAAAACACCTCTCAAGTCAAAATGTTCATTACACCCATTAATAAATTCCTTGAGGGGTATAGTTTCCAAAATGGAATAACTTCAGTACGGTTTCCACTGCACTGATACAAGGGTTTTTCAAATTCAACATGGTGGACAAAACCCATTCCAGCAACATCTGCACTTCAAAAGCTAAATAGCTTTCCTTCCCCTCTGAGTCTTGCATTGTGCCCAAACAGAAGTTTAAGCCCTCTATTTCTGTGCACACATTTTGGGGTGCTTTCTTTCCAGCATTCCTTATGAAAATGAAAAAAAGTTATCCTAAAGTTTATTAGAAAAAATATATATATTTTCAAGAAGCAACATAAAAAAAAAAAATCTGAGACACCTATGGGATCAAACTTTTTACTATATTATTATTATTTATTTTAGAGAGCCCTTAGTTCCAGGGCGCTGTACATTTGAGGTGGGTACATAAATAACATTGGTCAAACAATTATAAAGTGACAATAAGTGACTAACAACTGGTACAGAGGGAGAGAGAGCCCTGCCCATGAGGGCTTACAGTCTACAAGGAAGGAGGGAAGAGAAAGAAGGTGAGGGGCAGACATGTACGTGGGGTGGAGTAGTGCAGCACTGTTAATGTTGGTCATATTCACGATACTGGTGCCTTGGGAGCTTTGCTAATTAACCGGGGACCCGAAAAAAAACACCCCAACAAAATCTGCACTCCAACAGCCAAGTGGTGCTCCTTCCTTTTAAAGTACTGCTGTGCATCAAACAATACTTTGTGACAACTTATGGTTTATTTTTATACTAAAACTGTATATTACTGTAAAAAAAATTTCATTCATATGGTCCAACAACAACAAAAAATCTGTGAAACACCTGTGAAGTCAAAATTCCCACCACACCCCTAGATGAATTCTTTCAGTGTGTAGTTTCCAAAATAAGGTGTTTTCGGGGGATCATTTGGCACCTGAAAGGCCCCATTGAACCTAAGTGATGCCTGATAAACATTACAATAATTAAAAGGATGCCCCAAAACTATGCAGCTGCTCCTTCATTTCTGAGGCTTGTGTAAAGTAGCATATTAGCGGCAAATATATTTTTAAGTGCTGCAGAGTTAAGTGATTAAATATTATGTTAAGTTCTTATGTATACACAAAAACAAACTTCAGTAGACGTCATGAGCCAGACGGAGGAGTCTGCCCCACCTGAGCATCATTCCAATGGGGCTCTTGACACTGAAAAAATTATGACGGCTATTGCAACTTGTCAAGCCACCCTTACCACCAAGATAGACTACCATGAACGTACAGTGGAGGCGGAGCGTAGAATTGGTGAAGTGGAAGATACCTCAAATACTAACCAAGCGTCTATCCGCACTCTACAGCAACAAGTTAAAACCCTACAGGCCAGAGCGGAAGACGCCGAGAACCGAAGCCGACGCAACAATGTCCGCATTCTGGGCCTACCAGAGAAGGCGGAGGGCTCGTCTCCAGAGCAGTTTGTGGAACGCCTACTGAAAGAGGTGTTAGCCCCTATAGATTTCTCCCCTAGTTTTGTAGTGGAACGAGCGCATCGTATCCCGACCAAGTCCTTGCCTCCAGGGGCTCCACCTCGACCTTTCATCTTCAAACTCCTCAACTATAGAGATAGAGACCTAGTCTTGGCGGCTGCCAGGCGGAAGGGAGACATCATCTACGAGAGCAACAAATTATCCTTCTACCCCGACTTCACCTCCGAAATCCAGAAGAGAAGGAGACAGTTCACCCATGTGCGGAGTAGGCTGAGGAATGCTGGAATTAAATACGCGATGTTGTATCCCACTAGACTGAGAGTTCAATACCGGGATCGCACCCATTTCTTCACGACGCCTGAAGAGGCCTCCGAATGGCTCGATAGACGCTCTCCTGAACGTCGCTGATATGGGATAGATTTGGGCTAGTGTTTTTCTCAGCTTGTTATTATGCTGAGATAATACTACCATGCTTGAGATTTACTACTTTATGTTCTCCTACTTTGAGAGCTCCTTTCACTTAGGGTCAATTTCCTTTTCAGGAGCAAAAAGGGAGAGCTGGAACACCCAAACAGGTGTCTTTTTCCTTGTTTTTTCTCTTCCTTCATAGGGTTAAAGGACCTTTAAGCGCCTTGGCGCACTATTCAGTTCTGTGTTTCTAACAGTTGATTGCAATGTTAGGGCATCTAGGCTCGGGCAAGTTGGGTGGCTTTGAGCAGGATGGGGGGGGGGGGGGCTATGTTTAACCGGGCGGTTGTTGTACGGATTTTTTGGTATGAATGGATTGTGTGTCTGTGTTGCTCCCTGGTCTGCCGAGTGCTTGAGTGTTTGCATGGTTAACTGGGACAATGGCTGAATGTACGATTGTGTCCTGGAATGTCCGGGGGTTGAACTGCAAATTAAAGAGGGCACTGGTCTTTGATTATGTCAAATCATATAATCCTGGTATTATTATCTTCCAAGAGACGCACCTACGGGGACAGAAGACGCTGGCACTGAAGCGGCCCTGGATAGGGATGACTTACCACGCAGTATACTCAAATTATGCACGAGGGGTTTCGGTTTTGATCAGCAAGTCTTTGCCGCTCCAGTTACAGAGTCTTCACATAGATCCATCCGGGAGGTATGTGCTTTTACATGCTCGGTTGTGGGGCTCGGACTTCTTAATTGGGGGTATATATGTACCACCGCCATTCCACAGAGGGGTTCTTGATGCCCTTATGACCAAAATTTCGCAATATCCGGGGGTTCCACTGCTTCTGTTGGGGGACTTCAATGCTACCCTAGACCAAGATCTAGACAGACAGACCTCAGACGACACATAACAAGGGTCTCAGAGAGTGGGCGACAGCACATAACTTGATTGAGACATGGCGATGGCTACACCCCCAAACACGGCAGTTCTCGTGTTTCACTCCATCACATGATGCACTGTCTCGCCTGGATTTGGCTTTTGCTTCCAGAGATATCTTACATATGATACCGACGGTCGAATACCTCCCTAGAGGGATATCGGACCACGCACCCCTGAAGCTAACTTTGGTTTCACCCGGGAGGGCCTCTAGACGGTTGTGGAGGCTGAACCCTAGATGGCTGGATATCCCAAAGGTATTGAATACCTGCCAGGAAAACATGGTGTCATACTGGGAAGTAAATGAAGGTTCAGTGAACCCGTTGGTTGAATGGGATGCATCTAAGGCGGTATTGAGGGGGGCGCTGATTGGAGCTATTGCTTCGCACAGAGCTGATTTGAGGTCTGTAAGGGGACGGCTAGAAGTTGAGCTATCATTGAAGGAGACGGACTTTGTAACCAACCCATCCCCATCAGCTAAGGAGGCATTCCTTGAAGCCCAGCGGTCTTACACGTTACACTTGACTGATTACACCCAGAAAAGACTTCTCATGCAAAAACAAACACTCTTTGTTGAAGGAGATAAAAATGGTAGAGCGTTAGCATACCTAGCTCGGGCTGAGTCTCCAATGACGGTGGTGGCCAGGGTGGTTAGTAAAGATGGAACTGTTTGCTCGGACCCTGATCAGATATGTGCGCAGTGCGCTCTTTATTACAGGGAACTTTACGCCTCCAGACTGCAGATCGTGGATGAGGACATAGAGTCTTTCCTTAGTCAATTGAGGTTACCACGCTTAAACGAGCTAGAGGTAGAGGAATTAGCAAAAGATATATCTGCTGGGGAAATCAGCAGGGCGATAGGGAGATTAGCAACACATAAGACACCTGGGCCTGACGGTTTTCCGGCTGAGTGGTACAAGTGTGATGTGGAACAGTGGGGCGACAGATTGGAAAAATTGTTTGTGGCGGCGGCGGCGGCAGAGGACTCTCTACCCCCTTCCTTCTCTGAGGCAGTAATCACTATAATTCATAAAACCCGGAGGCCCCAAACAGGTTGCTCCTATAGACCGATACTTGTTGAACTTAAAACACAAAGATTTTGGCAAAGGTACTGGCTATGCGACTCACTGGGGTGATCCTCTCCTTGGTTGGAGCGGAGCAATCAGGCTTCATGCCGGGAAGAACGACAGAGATTAACCTCAAACGGTTATACACTAATCTTCAGGTGACGCACGATAATGCGGGGAGGAGAGTGATTGCTGCTTTAGACAATGAAAAGGCATTTGACTCCGTCGAGTGGAGATTTATGTGGGTGCTGCTGGCTAGAATGGGAGTTCCGCCCACTTTTATTCAATGGATACGTCGGTTATATATAAGGCCTACCGCAAGGGTGAGAGTAAATGGTCAACTGTCTGACCCCTTCCCGTTAGAGAGGGGCACTAGACAGGGGTGTCCTCTGTCGCCGCTGTTGTTCGCACTAGTCATGGAGCCCTTAGCCATTATGATAAATAACCATGGGGGTATACAGGGTTGGAAAATCGCAGGAATAGAGGAGAAGCTCTCGCTTTATGCGGACGACATGTTGGTGTACTTGGGGGACCCGGGGGGATCATTGGAAGGCTTACTGGAGACTGTAGACACTTTTGGGAGGTACTCGGGGCTGAAGGTGAACTGGGATAAGTCCATACTATTTCCGTTGGACGCTTTTGATGATACGCTGGTGACCTCTAACTCCAGGCTGCAGTTAGCTACACAATTTAGATATTTGGGGATTACGATACATAAAGACATTCATAAATTTCTTGACTTAAATATCCAACCGGTGGTAAGGCAGACAGAAGCAAGGTTGAAAGCATGGGCTAACCTTCCACTGTCGCTTGTAGGTAGGGTAAATATAATCAAAATGGTAATGTTGCCCAAGTTTTTGTATTTGTACCGTGCGACACCGGTTTGTCTCCCTAGATCCCACTTTGCTCTGCTGGATAAACTTTTCTTCTCGTTCCTATGGGGAGGCGCTACCCCACGCTTAAATAGGGCCACTGTCAAGGCTCCGTATGATAGAGGGGGTCTGGCTTTTCCGGACTTGTACATCTACTACGTGGCGGTTCAACTGGCGCACATTGCTCAGTGGTTTCGTGAAGGTGGGAGCAACCCCTCCCATATATTGGAGGCAGCATTGGTTGGGTCTTTTGAAGGACTCTCTAACTTGCCGTACAGAGAGGGCCATTGTGTACAGTTTTATTATACGTCCCTAATGAGTGCTGCTATACGCTCATGGACCATTTTTATTCAGCCGTATGGACGTAGAGGGGAAGAAGATGCATGGTCCCCGGTCATCCCACTATGGTGTAATGCGAAGTTACCAGAACTATTGAACCTGCCGGATTTTGGGTTCTGGGCTACTCGAGGGGTGAGATATCTTACACAGTTGTATAGGGAGGGCATCTTTCGATCCTTCAGAGACATGCAGCTTGAGTTCCGTCTCCCGAAGGAGTCCTTTTTCAGATATTTACAACTGAGACATGCTTGTACGACCCAATTTGGTATAACACAGGTCCACCTCAGTTATGGATATCTTGAATCCATTTTGAGAAGGACAAACCTTCAGAAACCGGTATCCTCTATTTATAAGGCCATTATGGGTTGTCAGCCCTCCCCATTGGAAGTCTCTTTGGCTAGGTGGCAGTAAGATATCCCATCTTTGCCGAATGAGGCACTTTCGGAGCTGCAATCCTCCTGGCGCTTATCAGTTCTAAGTGCCAAAATCAGTTGATTCAAACTAAATGGCTCCATCGGGTTTATCTTACGCCAGTTAGGTTATATCAAATGAAATGTCTGTCTTTCGCGGTGTGGGGAGGAGTGAGGTACCTTCTTTCATATGATTTGGGAGTGTCCGATCCTACAAAATTTTTGGAGAGAGATCCATGATTTCTTAAATCAAAGATTGGGTCTTCCTAACGTTTCTCACCCGGGCAATAGGGCCCTTTTTGGGGTTGGTTTGAGGAGTTAGTCCCTGGTAGGGCCGAGCGTACCCTGTATAGGCTACTACTCTTCTATGCTAGGAAAACTATCCTTCTAAATTGGAAGCCCCCGAGGGTGCCCTCTCTAGAACAATGGAAGCAACTGGTAAATGCGGAGTTACCAAGATATAAGACCACTTACGCTGCTAGGGGCATCCCCAAGAGATTCTCGATGGTATGGAGCAACTGGATTGCAGCTCTAACTGTGTGAATGGTCATGAATGAATGTGGCAGATCAGGGATGGATTGGTATGAATGAATGGAATGAATGAGTCATGCGATAGTTGTGATTGAAGCAATGACAATATATATGATTAGAGGCGAACGAGCTCAGGGATACTGAATATATTCTGGCTAGACCTCCCCTAGTGGTTGCAGAGAACACACTGGAGTGTTTTTGGACTTGTAGGTTCCAAGAGCTCATCTTGTCCTGGGTGTTTAGGATATCGCATAAATAAGCTATTTTAAGCGAATTAATATGGGCAGGCATAAGAATAGCTTAAACGAAACGGTTTGAATATGAGCGGAGATGATTTTGTGTTCTATGTAAATACCTCTAATGCTTTTGGAAAGAATGTATTTATGTAATTTATGTGATGTGTTAATTTTTCTTGAATCGAAGAAACAAGCTTCAAAAAATGTTTTAAATAAAGCCTTATAAAAAAAAAAAGTTCTTATGTAAACACCTCATGTGTCCCAAAAACAATAGATTAAAGAGAAAATCTAGAAAAAAATATTTTTAATATTTCACATATGCTTTAATTTCATGTGTTCTTTGAAGTAACATCATCGTCTGAGATACACGGCAAATTTTTCTTTCCCGTTGAGAAAATAGAGAAGTTGCTAGAATCCATCAGGACAGATGACCAGGTTGATAATAAGAGGAAAACTCCCCCGTCTACCTGTAGGAACAGGCCAAGGAACTTAAGTGTGGATGACACCTCAAAGAAGGCAAAGATGGGTGAATGGAAGCAGCTCCTGTCAAGACGATTCAGAAATTAAATATGTTTGTGGTCAGGAATGATCAATTCAGCCCACAGGGACCTTCATCACAGGTGGATATGGCCATTGAAAAGATCTCTTGACAAACTATTCTGCTTGCTGAAAATGGGGTGAATCTAAAAGATTTGATGGATAAATGGACTGCCTGAAATGTCAGGTTATATGGCAGCCTCCACACGGTGTTCTCTGGCTCCTCCCGCAAAAGGTCTTCTCTAGGAACCTCTGTAATTGGATTCTCCAGATCAAGAAAGATATAGATACTTAAGTACCACTGGCTGCAGATTTTCTACGGGATGCCGTATTCCAGCAAGTGAAGTTGTTGGCAAGGGCAATTACGGTCTCTATGGCTTAAGCCTTGATAACTCATTCAAGGGCAATCCCTGTGCCCTCTCATGTTAGCTTGGAGGGTTCTCTGGCCTGAAGTTGGACAAAAAAAAAAGCATTGTTCACCTTGCCATAAATTCTCTCATCTCCCCACCCCAACAAATCCCCTTGACCCAAAAAGTACCCAGGACCAGCAGGAGGCAAGAGAAGAATTTTTGAAAAAAACTTTCCTGTTTTTTGCTTCCATATACTTTTCCCTTTGCTGCAATATTTTCTATTAAATTGCTTATTTATAGCTACATAATATCACAACAGACCCATATTCTCAGACAGGAAGAAACAGTTCCTACAGTATATGCTTTTGTCGCAGAGGGTTGACAAGGAAATGAATTATTTGTCTATAAAGTTCCATGGAATAGACATAGGCATCATAAACCATCATGGAGTATATGTACTGAATATCAGACCCTGTTGTGTGCTCTTAATCACGATTCTTTAGAGCTAATTCCGGGTTTCTATAAAGCGGTTTATCTCGACTCTGCAGCGACCGAGTTTGTAAGGCTGTATCTCAAACAGCACTAAAAAAGGATCAGGAAGCAAATTCATAGATTTTATTATTTTGGTGGTAAGTGGGATTAGCAGCTGTCGTATGCTCCTCTTATTAAAATGTTTTACAGGCTTCTTCTAGCAGTGAAAACCCAGGATTAGGTAAATTGCAATACTCAGCAGCAAAACTGCTCTACACGATGAATCTAATGAGGAGAGAAATGCTAATTATGAACAAGGCATGAAAAGATACCAAGCTCACCTCTGACTCACGAGTCTTCTGGGAAACACATTAGGTACCCTTCCAGTTTTCTTATACATACGAAATATACAACTGCAATGGTCTTGAAAAAGAACCCCCGGCAGACCCAAGAAAACACTTAAGTAGCTCACATTATAAAGTCATTTTTCTATTTGATTCCATGCCAATTTTCCAAATTTGTTTTAACCTCTATTTTGTTTTCACGTTTTTCCCAGAGCCATAACTTGTTTACTTTTCCACCTACAAAGACAAAGGTGGGCTTTTATTTTGTGGGACAAGATGTACTTTCTAATGGTCCACTAGCTATACATGAACAAGTACTTCTATCCAGAACCGCGTGCATGGGAGTGTATACTGGGTGCCTTCCACTCACCCAACATATGTCCAAACAATAGCAGCAAACACTCTACTATTAGAGATAAAATATCTTCTGCAAATATTTATTTAGCCATTTTTTAAAGCCATACCACACATAAAAAGTGTATAAACATATAAAGTAGATTGCACTTGCGGTTTAGATCTCCAGGCATGGAGTATCAAATGGTCAGTCCATACGTATAGCAGGTAGCGTTCTAAGGTATGTCCATTCTCAATCCTGAGGCATCCGCTCGGGATGTTGCAGCCGTACGCGATGTTTCGGGGCTCCGCCCCTTCCTCAAGCGTGCTCACGAAATAATCAATACGTTATTTATAGCCTATTATGACACAGTAGAGAATAGTGTTTATACAATACATCGATATATACATAATAAAATCATACACTTACAAATACACATTAAAATTACATTCTTCATTAAGACCTTTAGGTGTCAACGTGTCTAGTGTAAATATCCAATAGACCTCCCTTTTAAGGAGTTTCTGTCTAAGTTGTTGTTCATCCGGGCAGTATACTTGTTCAATCACCTGCCAGCATTATTCACTGATATTATGTTTCGCCTCCCTGAAGTGCCTAGCAAGAGAAGTCTCTCTAAATTTCTCAGTGTTAAAAGAGTGCGTTACCGCATCATCTGTCTTACTACTGAAATTTCTTATGCTTGACTTATGCTCATTGAGCCTTATTTTGATCTTACGTGAAGTTTGACCTATATATAATTTCCTACAGGGGCACTTAATACAGTATATAACATTCTTAGAATCGCATGTGAAATAACCTCTCACGTTAATCTTGTTACCCATTGTAGGGTATAAAGTTTCCAATCCCTTGATGATGCCAGAGGAATGTAGGCATGACATACATTGCTCTGGCATCATCAAGGGATCGGAAATTTATGGACTGACCATTTGGATATTTACACTGGACACATTGACACCCAAAGGTCTTAATGAAGAATGTAATTTTAATGTGTATTTGTAAGTGTATGTTTTTATTATGTATATATTGATGTATTGTATAAACACTATTCTCTACTGTGTCATAATAGGCTATAAATAACGTATTGATTATTTCGGGAGCACACTTGAGGAAGGGGCGGAGCCCCAAAACGTCGTGTACGGCTGCACACACCTGAGCAGGATGCCTCAGGATTGAGAATGGACATACCTTAGAACGCTACCTGCTATACTTATGTACTGACCATTTGATACTCCATGCCTGGAGATCTAAACCGCAAGTGCAATCTACTTTATATGTTTATACACTTTTTATGTGTGGTATGGCTTTAAAAAAATGCCTAAATAAATATTTGTAGAAAATATTATTATCTCTAATAGTGGAGTGTTTGCTGCTATTGTTTGGACGTACTTTCTAATGGTGTCATTCACTGTACTATAGAATATACTGGGAAACCGCAAAAAAATTGTAAGTGGTACAAAGTGTAAAAAAAAAAAAAGGGTACTTGCACCATGTTTGCGGGAGCTTTGTTTTTACAGCATTCAATCTTCGGTATAATTGATTTTTTATCTATATTCTAATAGGCTGATATGAATCCGGCAATATCAAACATGTAGGGTTTTCATTCCAAACATTTTCTATTTTTGAAATGTATGCCATGGTGCCATTTTCTGCGGCCAATACCTTTTTTACGGACATGAGTGAGGCGGTATCTTTTGTGGACTGAAGTGTCCTTTCTATTAGTACCAGTTTGGAATACATACAACTTTTTTGATCACTTTTATTTACATTTTTAGGGGACATGAAATGACCAAAAATACGCAATTTTGGCTTTTGGAATTTTTTTGTTCTTCCACAGTGTTCGGTGTACGTTATAAATTATGTTATATTTTAATAGATCACACTTTTTTGGGCGATATCAATTATGTGTAACTTTATTATTTTATGTTTTTTATTTGTAAAATGGCAAAAGGGGGATTTGAACTTTTAATATATTTTTCTTTTTGTACACTTTAAAACTTTTTTTTTTCTCTTTAACTTCCAGTCCCCTTCCGGTGCTTTACCACTAGGAAGCTCGATCATTCATACAGCTTATTGCACTGTAATACAATGCAATAAGGTGTACAAATATGGCGGTTTTACTACTTCCTGTCTGGTGCAGGAAGTAGTAAAACAGAAAATATGGCGGCAGTGGAAGCTTTCGCCAGGCTTACAGCCGCTATGTAAACCGTTAAGAGAACAGTGTGCAGCACCATTTCCCATTCATTTAGATGCTGCGGCCGTGTTTGTCACACCATCTAAAGGGCTAAACAGCACGGGATGGAGCCGACTCCATCCCGTGCCATACTGACGGGTGTTTAGAGCAGATTACATTTATCAGAAGCTGTTGATGTTGATCAGTATGGTGGAGAGCTGCACATACAGGTCTTAAAGGACTATTCCCATTTCATTGATAAGCTTTAAACATGTAGGCAGAGGTAAATATAGATTAAATTACAAAATGCATTGGTGTTCTGATTTTGCTTCCCTTTAGAGCTAAAGTAGTTCTCATCTCCTGCTTGTGCACACATGCTTCCCTATGTTACTGACCACCTCTCTCTGCTTTAACAGGCTCTAGTAGTGGCTAGGATGATGACATCATTCCCTCCTATATGTTATCAGCAGCAAGGAGATTGTTTATGCTAGTTACTGACAAACTTTAACAGTTTAGAGTTTTGTAGCCTTCTGCCTGGTAGTTTAGAATCCTTCATCACTAATGTCCCTCTAACAGGTATAGCTAGGAATAGAAAAGCTGATATGCCAATCACTGCTGTAGTCCCGCCCATAGACTAACCAGTGAGTGGAAGCCTTTAGCTAGCTATAGTTCTATGTAACAACATGATAACAACACCCCTTTAATGACCCTGGACATAGCTGTACGTCCCAGAATTGCAAAGGGGCTATGTAGCAGGATCACAGTGCAATTAGCAGCTGCCACCTGGTGGCTAACACTTGGCGGTTACAGCGCGGGATGGTACCGGCACGGTTTAAGCCTTTAGATGCCACAGCAAACATGGATGCGGTGTCTAAATGAATGAGAAACAGTTCTGATTGGTTAACATGGCAGCTAGAAACCTTGTGAAGACTTCTATCGCTACCATGTTTTTACTCCA
This sequence comes from Phyllomedusa bahiana, assembly GCA_025379985.1. Lineage (NCBI taxonomy): Eukaryota > Metazoa > Chordata > Amphibia > Anura > Hylidae > Phyllomedusa > Phyllomedusa bahiana. The sequence continues at coordinate 53,085 of JAODAL010013153.1, forward strand.
GGCAGAAAGTAGTAAAACCGCCCACTTTGTGCACCTTAATGCATTAGGCTGTATAAATGATCGTGCCCCCTAGTGCTGAAGCACCCTAGGGGGACTAAAAGTTAAAGTAAAACAAAAAAAATGTTTTAAAGGTTTTAAAAAAAAATTTAAAAATATTAAAAGTTCAAATCACCCCCCTTTTGCCATTTTACAAATAAAAAAAAATTAAAAAGTTACACACATTTGGTATCGCCTCAGCTGAAAAAGTCTGATCTATGAAAATATAACATTTATCCCGTACGATAAACACCGTAGAAGAAAAAAAAATTCAAATGCCAAAATTGTGTTTTTTTGGGTCATTTTACGTCCTTTAAAAATTGGAATAACATTGATCAAAAAGTTCCATGTATTCCAAACTAGTAGCAATAAAAAGTGCACTTCAGCCCGCAAAAAATGCATCCTCACTCAAGTCCATAGGTGTTAGTAAAAAAAAGTTATTAATCGTGGACAATAGCACCGCGGCGCAAATTTCAAAAATCAAAAAGGTTTGGAATTTATTTACAGTACCAAAACACAGCACAAACCCTACATGTTTGGTGTTGCTGAACTCATATCATCCTGCAGAATACAGAGAACACATCAATTATACTGGGTAGTGAACGCCCTAAAAAAACCCTGCAAACATGGCGCAAGTTTGTTCTTATTCACATTTTGTCCCACTTGAAATTTTCTTGCGGTTTCCAAGTATATTCCGTAGTACAGTGAATAACACCATTAGAAAGTACATCTTGTCCCACAAAATAAAAGCCCTCATATGTCTAGGTAGGTGGAAAAATAAAAAAGTTATGGGTCTGAGAATGCGAGGAGGATTAAACGACTGTATCAACCAAAAAAAAAAAAAACACAAGGTCCTTAGGGGTTAAGCACAAGAGACGCTGTAGTATTCATCTCACAGGCAGTGTGTAAACTTTCGTCAATTGCAGGGAGGGGTGGAGAGGACTGATTGCCAATAACTATACATCAAGAGCTAATCTGTACACATAGATTTGAGAATACCATAGCTTCTTCGGTATTGCAAGGAGTCTGAAGGGGATTTAGCGACATCCGAGTATAAAAAAGTAAGCAGATTTGTGCTCGTGCACTATTGAATTGTTCCTATGCAACAGCCTAGGTACATTTCATGGTTCACATTATATTATTCAGAAACCTACAAAGGACAAGAGTGACATCCTGATTACAGGAGAGAATTTACATGGGAAACTATATTTTTTACCCTGGAGCTTTCCTTAAAAAATATAGTTTCCTCTAGTTCTATTCCTCACCAGAACACACCCCTGGAGAAAAGAGGTGAAATCTCTCTGGAGACAAGCTCCCAAAAAAGTAGACAGATTATTGTATTACACGACAGCAGCCTTACTCTAAGGCAAGCTATGGTACCCATTGATTCATAGAGATCTATCTATAACTGCCTGTAGTGCAGTTATGGCCCAAAAACATTTGGCCACCATTTACCAATCTATGATGTTAAATAACAAACATTTTCACCATTCATCATTATTAAAAATTCTGCACCGTTTTTTTTTTAGCTGCTCCTTTAGTGATCCATTGTTTACATCCCGTCTTCAGAAGATACGACCAAGGCTGTGAGCTCCTCAGTCCTGGTCGCAGATGCTCAGACATCACCTCTCTTCTCAGGTAGCTACTGAGTGTTCAAACCCCGGGTGCTGTCATTCTCCTCCTGTCCTTTGGACTATTTAGCAATAAGTCAAACAGTGCAAATAAAAAAAAAATAACCCTCAATGAGGTATGTGCATTAATAAAGAGGAAACAAAATCCACAGATTAAGTTCCTGCAGGGATTTGAACCAAGGACCCTTGTGCTGTAAAGCAAAAATGTTACCTCTGAGCTGCAGTGTAGCTACTCACAGCTCTATACATAAACAGACCTTTGTTTGACTAGAAAGAGGAAAGGCATGGTGATGTTATCCAGCTGGGTCACATGATTTGCAATTCTAACAAATCACACACTCCCCCTTCTGAACACACAGAGCTGAAGGGCAGGATACAGGAGGTATGAAATGAGATTGTGGCAAAACCCCTTTAAGCACTCAACTTTAGTGGTTGTGCATGTTGCACCTAACCAGCTTCAAATCGCTCATGCATCACATTACCCAATCATTTAATCCTTATTTTCTATTACATGTAATGTTTCTTTTCTTACTAGTAATATTCTAGCAGTGTAACTTTTTCATCTCTGCTCAGCTGCAACTGTGCGTCATGATCCCAGTGTGACCACCAGTTATGAGCTTTCTATGAAAGATACCATTATATATCTGCATCTATCAAATCCATTCTGGCAGCTCTGAAACCTGTCACCCTGCTTGTTCCTCTGCAAGTTTTTCCACGCATATATAGTAATTCTGCTGAAGACAGAATTGCTTCCCCACTTACAGGGCCACATTCACAGGGATATATTAGCTGATATCCCAGAATCATTAGCTGCAGAGTTATAGATCTCCCCTAGCTCACACTGCCTGTGTTTGCAGAATCTCCTGTGTATCCTAGCTTTACATAGTTGTACCCCACCTCCTGCTTGAAGAAGCTGACTGGAAGAAACCTACTACAAGCAGGAGGCAAGGAAGAAATGCTACATTACATAGAATTTCTGTCTTCTAAGACCATGTTCCCACAACTTTTTCTGCACAAAATTGACTTTTTTTTTCTTAACAATCCCACATCAGAATGCGTGCAAAAAAGTTACATTAGGGTCCCAATAAATGAAATGGGAATACCGTATTTTTCGGACTATAAGGCGCACATAAAAGCCTATGATTTTCTCAGAAATCGAAAGTGTGCCTTATAGTCCGATGCGCCTTATATATGAATCAATTCTTCACTTGGGTTTTTAGGCTTTGTTCAGAACGTATTTACAGCTAATTTAGTGACACTGATTTGCAACTGATTTACAATCCTAAATACGTTCCGAAATCAGTTACAAATCAGTTGCAAATAAGTGTCACTAAGGCCCCGTTCACACGGCTTATTGCCGACGGATTTGTGCGCCGTATTGAGCGCACAAATCCGCCGTGAATACGGGGCGGGACGGGGGCGGGGCCGGAGCGCGGCGGGGGCGCCCCGCCCCGCCCCAAAGACAAAGCAATGTTTACGGCACCTCCGAGCCCAAAATAATGTGCAATTCACTTTATCCCCCCGCGGCGGATTCGCCGAGCGGGGAAGGAGCGACGGATTCCACTGTTCTCAATCGAGAGCAGTGGATTACCGTAATTGCTGCCGCGGATTGGCGCCGTACTGAAGCGCAAATCCGGCGCGCAGTACGGCGCCAATCCGCGGCAGAATAAACCGTGTGAACGGGGCCTAAGGCTATGTTCCCGCAGCTGATTTCAGAACTGATTCACGTCGGATTTCCGATGTAAATACGTTCCGAAATCAGTTGCAAATAAGCTTCATTAAGTGTGACACGTTATTTCGCGATACGGCACGGAAATATTACATGTATTGACTTTTGTTACAACTTTACAAGTTGAGAGTTATTGTGAAAGTGTTGAATGAAGCTTGGCTTGCGGTCTGAGCTTTGTTTCATTTAATGTGCCGCGCCTTATAATCCGGTGCGCCTTATATATGAACCAAGACGACTTAACAGGCGCTCATTGATAATGCGCCTTATAATCCGGTGCGCCTTATAGTCCGAAAAATACGGTAAGTATTTTCCCCCTTAATGATTTCTTGATCATTTGGATGTTGGTCACATTTAAATCACCAAACAAATTAAAAATATTAGACAAACATAAGACAAGTAAACACAAAATGCAGTTTTTAAATGAAGGTCTTTATTATTAAGGGAAAAAGTAATCAAAACCTACATGGCCCTCTGTGAAAAGGTAATTGCCCCCTAAACCTTAGAACTGCAGCAACAACTGCAATCAAGCATTTGTGATAACTGCCAATCGATCTTTTACAACACTCTGGAGGATTTTTGGCCACTCATCTTTGCAGAATTGTTGTAATTCATCTACATTGGAGGGTTTCCAAGGATGAACCGCTTTTTGTAAGGTCATGGCACAGTATCTCGATCGGATTAAGGTCAGGACTTTGACTAGGCCACTCCAAAGTCTTTATGTTGCTTGTCCTGCTGCATAACCCAAGTGTGCTTCAGCTTGAGGTCCCGAACAGATAGCCTGACATTCTCCTTCAGGATTTGTTGGTAGCCAGCAAGCTTCATGGTTTCATTTATTACAGCAAGTTTTCCAGGTCCTGAAGCAGCAAAACAGCCCCAGACCATCACACTACCACCACCATGTGTTACTGTTGGTATGACGTTCCTTTACTGAAATGCTTTGTTGCTTCTATGCCAGATGTAAGGTTACTTACACCTTCCAAAAAAGCTCAACTTTTGTCTCGTCAGTCCACAGAATCTTCTCCCAAAAGTCTTGGGTATCAGCAAGATGTTTTCTGGCAAAACGGAGACGAGCCTTTATGTTCTTTTCGCTCAGCAATGGTTTTCATCTTGGAACTCTGCCATACGGCCATTTTTGCACAGTGTTTTTCTTATTGCAGAGTCATGAAAAGTGACCTTAACTGAGGCAAGCAAGGCCTGCAGTTCTTTGCATATTGTTGTGGGGTGTTTTGTGACCTCTTGGATGAGTTGTCGCTTCACTTTCGGTGTAAATTAGGATGACGAGCCAGTCCTGGGAAGATTCACCACATTTCCATGTTTTCTCCATTTGTGGATAATGGATCTCACTGTGGTTCTCTTGAGTCCCAAAGCCTTAGAAATGGCTTTATAACCTTTTCCAGACTGATAGATCTCAATTACTTTGTTTCTCATTTGTTCCTGAATTTTTTTTGGATCTCCCCATGATGTCTAGCTGCTGAGGATCTTTTGGTCTACTTTTCTATCAGGCAGGTCCTATTTAAGGGCTTCCTTGCTTGAGAACAGATGTGGCAGTAATCAGGCCTGGGTGAGGCAGGGAAATTGAACTCAGCTTCCCAAAGTTGTGAGAAAACACAGTTAATTTATGTTTTAATAGGGAGGCAATTACCTTTTGGGTGCTTTCATACAGTGCGTTTTTGGTGCATTTTTGATGCGTTTTTTCAATGCGTTTTTTGTGCAGGAAGGCACAGCAATTAATGCTGTACATTGCTGCACAAAAATCACTGCAAAAATCGCGGTAAATTCGCAGTAAAATTGCGGTAATTACCGCAATTTTTTGTGCAGCAATGTACAGCATTAATTGCTGTGCCTTCCTGCACAAAAAAAATGCATTGAAAAAAACGCACCAAAAACACACCGTGTGAAAGCACCCTTTCACAGAGGGCCCTGTAGGTTTTGGTTACTTTTTCCCATAATTGTACCTTCATTTAAAAACTGCGTTTTGTGTTTACTTTGTCTAATATTTAAATGTGTTTGGTGATCTGAAACATTTAAGTGAGGCAAACATCCAAAAGATTAAGAACTCAGGAAGGGGGCAAACACTTTTTACTCCACTGTAAGTGCACATCAAGAACACAGCTACACTTTATTGCTTACTGTTTGACGCGTTATGTGCTGAACAAAATACAGGAGTGCAGAACCATTGTCAGCGCACTGACAATGTACTGAATAATGACGCCTGAACATATGCAGTCAACAGCAGAGAAAAATGGCAGGCTTCTTTAAATTGCAAAAACATGTAGAAAATTTATTAAAAAGTCCCATAAATACAAGACTTGAATGACAGCAGTTGTACTACTTGCGATTATGGTGGAGAACATTCCATAGTAAGCGGTATAATAGATGTTGAAGACGTATTTTCATCTGCAGTACTGCGACTGCATAGCTCTGGTCGCTCCGGCTTGGAGCACGGCAGTACCTGACAGGCGGGCCTGAACATATGCAGCAAAAAATGGACCAAAAGAAGAAGAAATAAAGAAAGGGCATAAAAACATGCTTACAAACCTGCGTTTCTTCTATGAAAAAAAGTGCTTATTTTACTACAAGTCATATGAACATAGATTAAAGGGTGTGTCTCGCTACAAAGATTAGCTTTCAGGGAACAGTATATGAAGAAGTTTTCCAAATATATTGCTCTGTTTATTTTTCTTTGTTGAGATAAAAGTGATTTTACCTGATCTGAGTACACGTATATTTCTATAGGTTACCAACCTACTCTGCCCAGCTTTTATTCTTATGCGATAGCAGAGATGACTTTGTCACACAGGTCACACACAGAACTGGAGGCAGATTGACGGGTTGAGTGTTATCTGATCTTACAAACAAAACAGACAAACTGTTTACTTTAGCTCTGGAGCATCTCTGAACTTGAGAGCAGGAGATTGTTATCTAACTAGCAAGACCTTTGAATACTAGCGCTTATATGCTAATACCCACACCCTGACCAGGAAGAGACAGGATGCATGAATGAAAGATGCTCTCACAGACTCACACTGTCTGGTCAGGCTGTAGGTGGTTCTTTAGCAGTGAATACCATACTTAGTTCCTCTATAATTAGCTGAATCTTACAATAACATAAGTGCAGGGGATTTTATCAGTAGGAAGCAAAGTTACAGACCTCCATAGAGTAGAAAAATCAACTGATTTTCATAGGTAAACAATCTAATTTTGTTAGAGATAGAAATTCTGCTCCGTCCAACCATGGTGATGTCACTCCCTGCTCTCAATCTAATCAGGAAGGTAGATGTGGACGGTAACTTCTCTCATATCTCCTGACCAGGGCAATATGAAAAGAGCAATGTATTTGGTAAGAGTCTTCATTTACCTTTCCCTACATGTTGAAAGCTAATCATTATAGTAAGAAAACCCATTTAACCCCTTAAGGACCGAGCCAGTTTTGGACTTCCTGACACAGCCCTATTTTTGAAATCTGACATGTGTCACTTTATGTGAGAATAACTTTTTGACACTTTTACCTATCCATGTGATTCAGAGACTGTTTTCTCGTGACACATTGTACTTTCAGTTGGGTAAGAAATTTTTATCCATACAATCCTTGTTTGTTTGTGAAAAATATCAAAATTCCATGAACAATTTGGAACAATTTTTGATTTTGAATTTCTGCATGCAAGACAGATAATTATTTTTAAATGTCTTTTTTTATGACATTAGGGGGCTTAGAAACTTAGCAGTAATTTCTCACATTTTCAAGAAAATTTGCAATATACATTTTTTAGGGACCAATCCAGTTCTGATGTGGCTTTGAGGGGCCTGCATGTTAGATACCCCCATAGATGACGCCATTTAAGAAACCAGACCCCTTAAAGTATTTACAACAGTGTGTAGGAAGTTTGATAACCCTTTAGGTATTTCACAGAAATTAAAGCAAAATGGAGGTGAAATTTCAAAATTTCACTATTTTTTGTAGATTTTCAATATTTATCCATTATTCACTGGAATACGGTAAATGTGACCAGGTAAAAGGAACATAATATCAATTCCCCCAGGTCTGCCGTTTTTAGAGATATCCCAAAAGTGGCCCTAGTGCATTATTTGGCTCAACCATAAGCCCCAGAATAGGAGGAGCACCTACTGGACTCTGGGATCTCATTTTCAATACGATTTTATTTAGGCACCATTTCAGGTTTGAGGACACCCTAAGGTGCTAAAACTTAATAAACACCCCTAAAAAGACCCCATATTGGAAAACTACACCCCTTAAGAATATATCCAGGTTGCAGTGAGTTATAGACCCACACAGTGATTCACACAATTTTTTTAGCATTAGACTGTGAAAATTTTAAAAAAAAATTTCCAATAATCTGCAATTTTAGCTTAAAATGTTTCATATTTACAAGGAATCCTGGAAAAAAGAACCCCAAAACTCTATTAAGCAATTTCTCCCAAGTTCGGCCATACCCTACATGTGGGTGAACACTGCTGTTTGGTCACATGGCAGGGTGTTCAATGGAGGGAGCGCTATATGGCTTTAGGAATGCAGATTTTGGTGGGGCCATGTCGCATTTGCAATGCCCCCAAAGTAGCAGAACATGTGAAACCTTCCAGAAGTTGCCCCATTGTGGATTCAACAATCCTCATGGATATCATCTAGGGGTGTAATGTGCATTTTGGGTGCACAGGTGTTCCACAGTTTTTATTAGCATTGGGCAATGAAAATGGGGGGAAAAAATGCAGTTAAGTCATTGTTTTTTGGGTTTCAATTTTACAGCATTCGCCGTGCAGTGTAAATGACAGGATAACTTTGCTCTGGGGGTCGGTACAATTACAATGATGTAGATTTTATATAGTTTTTTCTATTTTATTACTTTTACACAACAGAAAAATGTCTATAAAAAAATTGCGTTTTTATGTTGCCCTATTCTGACAGCCATAACTTTTTTATTTTGCTGTGTGCAGAGCTGTGTATGGGCTTTTTTTTTGTGGGATGAGTTTGATGTTATTTATGGTACCAGGGTGGATTTAAAAAACAATTTTTTTTTTTAAAAAAAACTAAAAAAAAATCGGAAATTTTTTTTTTTTAAATTTGGAATTTTTTTTGATTTTTAAAAGGATTTTTTTCAATTTAAACTGCTTTTTTAGGAAAAAGGGTTTTACCATCCAAAGGTTCTTCCATCATGAGATAAAGCCCGGTTTTTTTAAAAAAGGGAGAAATAAAAGGGTGTAAAATGTGTAAACTTTACAAAGCCAAAGCTCTTTTCCCGAGGTTTTCTGTAGGTTTTGTGGGGCCAGTTTCTTTCCCTTTTATTATCCAGACGCTCGCCCCTTTTCTTCCCCAGGTTTTTTAAAAATGAATTTGACTCCGCAAAGGGTTTCCCGCCTCTTCTTCAAAAGCAAAAATTTTTACAACATGAACAGAGTTGGGGGAAAAAAAAAACCCTTTTAATTCCCATTGTTTTTACAAAAATATGGAATACAGAAAATCCCCTTCAGTTTCCAAGTCCAAGAAGTTTGACAATATGTTTTTTGGTTTTTTTGGAATTGGGGAATTTGATCTGCAAAAACACAAGGAAGGGAAAGTGAAAACTAAGTTTTGAGGAGGAGGAAAAAGGGGAAAAACAGACAAGAAAAATTTAAAAATGAAACTTTTTTAAGGGACAATTTTCCCGAGCATAGGGCCAAAAAAAGACAAAGTCTGGATCTTTTTTGTGTGTACGGGTCTTGAGGTTTAAATTATTTTTTCCTTATAATGGCAGCGGGCCCTAAAAAGAACCAGTTTGGGAAATTTTTAATTTAAGCCTTTCCCTTTGCCTATCGGTAAGGCAGGGGGATGCGGTTTCAAAAAGCCAAAAAGATTTCTACAAAGAGATGCAAAGGCCCCGGTGGCGCGAAAGAAGGGGAAACTCCTTGGGAAGTGCGGTGATGAAGATGACCAAAAAAACACTTAAAAGGGAAAAGGGGGGTTCTTCAGGTTGGTTAAACATTTTTTTTTGAATTCCCATTTTTAAAGAACCGGAAATGTCTGTGTTGGGAAAAATTATATTTTTTATTATTAATGCCCTGTTTCTGTCATTTGGTACAGTTTTGATGAAGGGAAAAAAAAAATATTCCTTTTGGGGCCCCGTGATGGGTTTTTGTACAATAAGGGAGAAAATTTTTATAAACAATAAAATTAAAAGCATTTACTTTTTTTTTTTAGGGGAATTTCATGGTTTTTGGAAAAAACTATCCACCTCCCCAAAATCACCAAAATTTCCCGTTTTCAGTTTCAAGGAGTTATCCATCCGGATAAGGGGGTTCATTAGCACCCAAGCAAATCATGACCCCAAAAAGCCCCATATCACCATCACCCAAAAAGGTAGAAAAAAAACCTTTTTCCCCCTGGAACCCCCATAGATTTGGTTTGTGTTTTAAAAAAAAGCAGATTAGAAAAAAGAAATTTTGATTTATAAAAAAAATTTCCCCCGTTTATTTATGAACGAACTTCTTTCCCGTCTGACTGGAAAACCCCCTTTCAAAATTTAAAAGGTTCAGTCACTGAGAAACCGGGGTTCAGTCCCCCAGAGAGCTGATGTTGCAGGGGAAAAAAAAATGGATCAAGTGTAAAGGAAAAGGGAAAAGGAGAATTTTGCAAAAAGCTTTGGAGCGGTTTTAAATTTTTTTAAAACCCAAATTTTTGATGGGTGGAGTAATGCCACAAAGATCCTTTTGTATGTGGTTTTATAACAAAAAGAAGAAGGGTTTAAAATCTTCCCTTTCACCCAAAAAACGGAATTTGTTAAAGGGGAAAAGACCCCACAGCAGAAATCAAAGAATGTGGAGTAAAAGCCTTATACGAAAAAAGTGGGAAAAAAAATTCAAAGGGCTAGTTCGCTTTTTTTTTGGTTTAAAGACAATGCTGTAAACGTATCCAAGATGAGAAGAGATTTAGAAGAGCAGGGAAGGGGAAAACAAAACTGTTAAAAACAAAATGGTTGCAGGGTTTGCCCCATTTTGGGTGAAACCCCTTAGCCAAAGATTTAAGTTTTTCAGAATAAAGGGAAAGTTGTTGAAATTTTCTAAAAAAAATTCCGTAAATTTAATCATTTTTGCTGCAGCAGCTCTGAAAAAAGGTTTGGGGGGAAAAAAAGCTAACGCCCCCCCACAAAAAAAGTTTTAGATGGAACTCTGTGGTGGACTTTTTTGGGGCGTTTTTTATCAAAAACTGGCCTTTTTGGGTGAAAATTTTTTTGAAGAAAATCGAGATTAAAAAATTTAGAGGCACTGTTTTTCCCGGCCCCCAAAATCCCCAAAAACATTGGGCCCTTTAAAAGAAATGTTGAAAAATATGCTTTAAACTTCCTGAAACCCCATCTCTCAAGTTTAAAAAAAATTTCAGAAAAAAAAGCTGTTTTTTTTGTGGATTTCTGTTGAAATTTTTGGGGGAACCCGAGTGAACACTTAAAAAAAAACAGAACTACCTCCTTTGGGCAGAATTTAAAAACCAAGAAGTAAAACCAAACTATGGGACAAGCACGACTCCAGCCTAATTTTTTGGCAAATATTGTCAAATCTCCAATATAAGGGGTTTTTAAAAAACCCAAGTGTGAGGAAGAGGAGTTAGCTATGACCTTTGGGGATTTTAGCAATCATCCCTCTTTTAAAGCCCAACTATAATAAAAATTCAGGGAAAGGGGGAAAACCCCCCAAGAAAAAAAAATATGTTTGCTGAAGTATTTTAAGGAAGGGGCACTCCAGTAAACCTTTTGGGGGAAGTACTTAAGCGCTTGGATTTGAGACTTTTCAAGTAATTTTATTTCACCTTTTTTTTAAAAGCTGTTTGCTTTTCTGGGAGGCGTTGAAAAAATATTCTCTTCCTTTGGAAATCATTCATTTTAAATTGAGAAATCGGGGTTTTGGGGCCCCAATTTTAAAACAAAAAGGGGAAAACTTGTTTTTTTTCCAGAATTTTTGAATAGGAAAAAAAGAAGTTTTGATGATTGAAAAATGACGACAAAGTTTAGCTTTCAGAGGGAAGCAGGGACATTAAATATTTAAGTTTTTCATTTTGTCGGTGGGCCTAAGTCTAAGTTTTTTTTAAAAAATATATTTATTTTGTTTAAACCAAAAAGTTAACAAAAATTTTGGGTGGGGTTTTTTAAAACAAAAAAACCCTTTTTGCTGTAGTTGTTTTGTTTTTTGTTTCGTTTAATAAATCTATTTTAAATTTTATTTTAAAGGGCGGATTATTTTTCTCCTTCCCAAGTACAAAAAGAAACAGTGGTGTCCAAATTTTTGAAAGGATTTTTAACCCCTTTAAAAATTTGGGGGGAAAAAAAAAATTTTAAAAAAAGTGATTCTAAAAAATTTTATCTAATTTTCATTTTTAAAAATTTGAAAAGAACTTAGTTTAGGTTTGAAACTTTGATTTTTAAAAAAACTGATTTAAAAAAAAGCCCCTTTCTGAAATAGTGATTTTTAAAATTCGGGGATTTAAAACAGTTTGATTTAAAAACAAACCACCCTGATTGGTAACCATTAAAGGGGTTTCAAAATGAGGTATTTTTCATTTTTTTTTAAAGGTTTTTTTGAGATGTTTTTAAAAAATACAGAATCTTGGTTGTGTTTTCTATTTTTATTTTTTTTTTTTTAACGGTTTAGTTTCGGTTTATTTATGACATGCTAGCTTTAACCAGCGGTCAATACGATTTTCGGATACCCAATTTGTATATTTTTTTGTTTTATGCTTTTTCACAATTTAAAAAAACTTTTATTCAACCAGGGGGGAAAAAAAATTTTTTGCATTTGCCATATTCTTTAGAGCCATAACTTTTAAATTTTTCTGTTTACGGAGGTTTTTGTATGGGCTTAATTTTTTTAGGATGGTTGCGTTTTTATTAGTATCATTTTTGGGGGACAAGGCTTTTTGATGTTTTTTTAAACCCAATTTTTTGGAAGGGCAAAGGGGGGAAAATACTAAAACCCCTAGAGGGTTTTTTTTATTTTTTTTTTTAACAGTGCTCCCTCGTACCCGTGTAAGTTAGTTTTTATCTTTGGGTCGATCGATTACGGCGTTTATCCTGTTTGTTTTTTATGTTAAAAAAAGTGTTTTTGGGTTTTTAAAAAAATTTTTATGCTCGTATTTTTGATTTTCCAAATTTTTTTTATTTTTTTTTTTACAGAGCTGGTTTTTTTTTTTTGTGTGGGATAAAACAGATGTTTTAATTGTTAAAAATTTTGGGCATTTTTTAGGGTTTTTGTTTGCTTTTTATTCCATTTTATGTGCTGCGGGATGAACAAAAATCTTAATTCTGTGATCTTTTTTTTGTTTTTTTTTACGCCGTCCACAGTACGGGTTAATTAACATGACAGGTTATAGGGCAGGTCGTTACGCACGCGACGATACCAAATATGGGTACTTTATTTTTGACCTTTTTTTGTGGCGATTGCCGTTTGTAAAGGGGGGAAAAGGGGGTGTCGGTGTTTTTATTTTTATTTTTTGGGGGTTTTTTTGTTTTATTTTTTTAATTTTTTTTTTTTCTTTTTTTTTACCTTTTCTAGGGGATTTTAAAAAAGCAATATCAGATTTCTGTTTTTAAAAAGGGGCCAGTACCAAGCATTGCTGCTGGACTGGTCGCCTGAAACTGTCAGTTTGCGGGGCCCCGCTCAAAAAGGTCCCGGGGGTTTGGGGGGGGCCCCGCTCAAAAGGCCTTGGGTTTGCGGGGGACCCGCTCAAGGCCCCCTAAGATTTGTGGGGGTCTGCAAATCCCAAAGGGGCCCCCTTGAGTGGGTTACAAAAACCCAGGGACCTTAGGGGGGGTCCCCAAATCCGGGGCCTTGAGCGGGGGGGCCCCAAACCCTGGGGGCCCTTTAGCGGGGGGCCGCAAACCCTGGGGCCTTCCCGGGACGGGGGCCACATCCCGGGGCCTTTTAGCGGGGGCCCCTCTCCCTGGGGCCTTCGCGGGGGCCCCCATCCCTGGGGCCCTTTAGCGGGGGCCCCCAAACCTGGGGCCTTCAGGGGGGCCCCCACATCCCTGGGGCCTTCAGGGGGGGGGCCCCCCCCTCCCTGGGGCCCTTTAGTGGGGGCTCCATCCCCCGGGGCCCTTTTGTAGGGCCCCCACATCCTGGGGCCTTTTCAGTTGGGGGTCCCACATCCTGGGGCTCAAGCCCCTAAGATTTTTGGGGCACGCAATCCAAAAGGGCCATGAGCTGGGTCCCACAAATCTCAGGGGGACATTGATGCGGAGGGTGCCACAAATCCCAGGGGCCTTGAGCGGGAAAGGTCCACAAATCCCAGGGAAATGGAGCGGGGTCCCACAAATCCCGGGCCTTGAGCGGTGGTCCACAAGAATTCCTTTATTGAGGGCGCTCTCTGTAGTCTGGTCCTATTTTGTGTTGAAAAAGGCTAAAATTTTTTGGTGGGGGAGAATAAGGGGGTGCCACAGCAAATCCGAGGCAGGAGAATCATGTTGAGAACGGCCCATTAAGGGGTGGGGTGGTCAACTCACTAGAGCATTCCCGCAGAGGAGGACTCAATTCTGTGATCGGGGTCACCGCAGACACATAGAGCCGAGGGGCTTGAGCGCGGGGCGCCAGGCAGAGAAATTGGCATATAGGTACTCTCTTGATGAGAGCACTTACTCTCAACTGGGAACATGGTGGGAGTAACCGCGCGACGGCTGAGCGATTGAGGAGGCGCGCTGTGAGACTGAGCACCACACACAGCCGAGGGGTGATTTTTTAGTAGGGAATTAAGTCGTGTAGTGGGCTCGTGCCGCTCAACATAAGAACAGATTCCCAGTGTGTGGCCACATCAGATAGTTGTCCCTTCTGACACCAAACAGTGGGCCGCTGGAATACGACGGGATATCTAGCCTACGAGTGGACCGCTGATAAGAAGACTAGAAGCGCACTCAAGTGCATTCTTCTCAAGTAGGGGGTAGTTGTAGATTACTGATCTGATGTTTGGGGCAATATGATATGGCTTGCGGAAGTTGTACATAAGGGGGTGTGTGGTGATTATGATAAAGTGAGGGGAGTCTCAGGTGTTTGTGTTGTGAATTCTGCAGGGAGAAGTCCTCATGGTGGCCTGGACGGAGTGGAGAAGTTAAGGGACGTGAACAGGACCTTATCAGATATCCCTGTGAGTCACTAAATGTAACTGTCACTGTGTTAACTTATATCTGGCGCACTTATGAGGTAAGTACATGTAGAGGAAAAGTCGGTCTAAGAAATGCTAGGACTTTCCTTGTTGCCATGTCTGTGAGCTCAAATCCAATTAGAAGAGTCTCCAGAACTGTTCCCAGGTTTGAATATGTATTGATCTCTCCACTGTCGTTAGAAGAGACAGGATAAAATAAAGCTGGGAACGCTGTTGATTGCTATGATCTCTGATTGGTTGCTAATGGGCAAACAAAGAGAGAATTTAGGACCTCGTTATAGCACAGTTTTGTAATGCATTTCCCCCTATATGGTCACTGTATGGCGGTATATATGGTGTATTGTATTGGATTATATTCATAATAACAGTTTATTGTGGCATTATCTCTGCGATTTAGTAGTGGAGATGAGTGAGGTGATGATGTGTGGTAATTACTTTGGTCTTTGTACTATTGTTGTATGTTTGGTGTGTAGTGGTAGAAGATATCAGCTTCGTTCACGCAAGCCTGGATTTAGTCAGTAACATGTATAGTGGTTTGAGTCACCCTCAAATAATTTGTGGATGGTAGGCTCAATGGGGGAATTATTGTAAGTATTAATTGGGTGTTATTAATGGTGTTGTGGGTGGATGAACTATCTTGGTGCTTGGTGAATTGTGAGTTTGGAGCAGGGTGATTATGTGTTGGCTGATACATGTAAGGGTATTATTGTGCGCTCTTGTATATCAACTCGCAACTGATTTCACAATCACGAATATTAGATGTGAATATCTTGTTGAGGCTGGAAAATTTTCATGCTTATGAGAAAACTCAAGGTTCTCACTTCTGTAGTGGGACAATGGCGCGCAGAATTGCATACTGTGTTTTTGGTTTGGGTGATTGGGGGTTGTAGGGGCAGTGGGTTGTCGTGGGTGCTGAGAAGGATCTCTAAGTGTGTGGTTTGGGTTGACAGGGGGGTGGTGTTGATTAGGGGGCGGAGTTGACAGGGGGCGGGGAATTAGACAGCGGGGCCAGCACTTTAGCGATTGTAGGGGGCCCTGAAAATTTCTGATGGCGGTCCGCTGGGTAAAGTGTTGATGAGTTTAGTATTGTTATCTGTACTGATATGTGCAACTAATTCAGTGACTGACACAGGGTAGAGCAATCTGTATAGTGGCTGGAAAGAAGATTAGTGGCTGCTGTCGAGTATGGCGGTTTGCTGTTAATAGATTTCGTATTGGTAGGATTTTCTCAACGCTGTTTGCACTAAGGCTATGTTTAAGCGTGGAATGTATGTGCTGGTGACGTATTTTCGTGGCGTTGATTTACGCTGTGGTGTGCTTGGGAGCGGTGGCGGGGAAGGGAGGGGCAGCCTTCCGGCGCCGATAGAATTGACAGTGTATGTCACGGCACGTATGCGCCGTGAATAATTGACATGTCACTTCTACTCCCGCTCGCCGTTTTGTGAGAGCGGGGGAAGGAGGACGTAATCCACAGTTTATATGAAAACTGTGGAATTACACATAATGACTGGGAGTGTACATAAGTTCTATCGGGCTTGGGAGTTAGGTCTCTCCTGCCTCACGGACGCATATCTTGCCGGAGGGGAGATGTAATGTGTAGCGCTAATGTAAAGCCGGTGTTGAATACATAGCTCCGAGGGGGTGTATGAATCCATTATTGCCGGAACGACTATATAGCTCTCTCAAAAATGTGTGGTTTGTGGAGAAGCTCTGCACTACTCATCCTGCCTCTGTTATTGCTTGAATTTTTCTATTATGTGTGGTATGAAGTGTCTTGTCGCTGTGTCAAGCGCTGAAGTATGGATGTAACTGTGAGAATCTAAGGTGTGTGTGTCTCACTTGAGTGCGCGTTTCCTTTATTCCATTATACTGTATCTCTCCACTGCAAGATTTTGACCTTGCAGAGTGTTGGATTGAATTGTATTAGACAAGCTGTCGATTGTCCCATGTCTCCTCAGAACTGATTGCCAGAAAGAGTCTGCTTGTTATGTAAGAGGTCTTTCAATTGTAGCATTGAGTGTTCGGCGTCGAAACACATCGGGAGAGTCGAGCATTAGGAAAAGTTAACTAACTGCCTGTACCACTGCTGATGTGGGTGACATGAATCGACATCTATGATAAGAAGACACTCATTTTTTTAAGAATCGCTATGGTATCAGCTGCCGATGTATAGTATGAAGATACGAGTAAAACGCAGACTGGTGAAGAAGTGAGAGTTGGAAGGTCGTGCTAACCAGGGAATATAGACATGAGGGCTTAGTAGTGTATGGGGCGCAGAAGGAGATGATAAAGAATAAAGGTTTGGCACTAATGTTTTGCGCCACAAGACTCGCATATTTGGACTATAAAATTTGTAAGTCGTTTGTCAACTATTAGACAGTGATACAGTGTGCGATGTCAGAGTTGTGGCATAATGTTGAGGTCCAGGATTTAGTACCATTTTTATCTATTTGGATTCTCGATCACCAGTTGCCGCACATGTTGTTGTCCTGTTGACTATCTTTTCTACAATTAAAGTTGGACTCCATGAGGATGTGTGGCTCGCGCGCGAGATAAGAAAATGAAATTGTGTAGATGTTTTTGCGAACGACGTGTGGTTTTATAAACCGTCTATTTCATACTCTGAGAGTCGCTTCAGGATGCTCAAGATGTAGTCATATTTTTCAACTCCTTAATGTTCTTGTATGATTTGTTGTGTGAGTGTGGTTTGTTGAAGTGTGAGTGTAAGACTTTGCGCAAGTTGAATGTGTGGTGAGTATTGATGACATCTGTGATTCAGAAGAATACAAGAAACCCGCATTGGACTGACAGTATAGACTAATGGAAGATGAAACACCGTTCTCAAGAAAAGGGCTAAGACGCTTAAAAAAAAAAAAATCACTGTGGACCTACTGGGAACAATACAAATACAATAGCTATAGTCATAGCTTTTATAGGAGATATTCAAAAGTGAAGCTTGGATGCAACTCGCCTATCCAGATAGAAATGTTGTTAATATTATAGAACACTGCGCGAGTATAAGACTTGAATAATTGAAAAACTCTGCTAATACGTGATTGGAAATTGTGAAGAAGATATTTGTAATAGACACTCAAATAGTCTGTGCATATGTGAGAATAATGGTTAGTCAGTAAAATGTACATCAGTTTTTATGAATGAGGCCCGCCTTCTGAACACATCATGACAGATAAAAGATAAGACGAGACATACAATCTGTACCATGAAATGTTTAGCTTTATGATAAGTGTTGTGTAATATTAAGAGTATTGTGAGGTGAGATATCTCTGAATGTATGTTGGAGAGGAGACGAAGAGGTGAGAGAGGAACAGTTAAATAAGGTGTTTCAGGGTATTGTGTAATGCTCTTGTGTGTTTTTTCTCGTTTATCTCTTCATGCCGGCACTGTAAATTGTTATCATGGCAGTCGCTTGTAATAAGCGGTAGTGATGACTGGTTTCTTATGTCCATTCCTAAGCACTGTCCATATGACTGCGAGGGGCGGAAGGAATGCCCAGCTGTTAAGATGACTCATGAATCACGCACCCATCAGGTCGCAGTAATCATCAACACAGGTGCATGTCACATAGCTTGGCGGGCTCAGAATATCTGTTATCACTAGCGCGCCTGTATTAGAGACTCCGTGGCAAATTGGCAGATCTAGGCGAGAATGAGGAAGGGAGGCGCCGTTACTCCCTAGCCTCCACCGATTGTCGGAGTGCACCGGCTCAACTGGGATGACACTGGGTGTATGAGTGATGATTATAGCCAGAAGTAGGAAGACTAGACTAAAGGCTGCGCTATAGCGGCACCATGATACTGTTCTTGATACAGCTCTGTTGTGTATTAAACTCATTAATAATGCAGAATGCTGTATATCTGATCACACCCCTTAGTGGTCAAGTACCCTAGGGGAACTATATTTAGCAAGTGAGAAAAAGAAAGAATGTTTTAAAAAGTTTTAAAAAAAGTGGGAATATAAAACAAAAAGTTGAATAAGTTGGTATGCCGTTGCCTGGGGAAAGTTCTCCATTTAGAGGAGTTTGGTGTGAGTGTGACTCAATGATAAGAAACTATAACAGTACATTTAGCCTCATATGCTTAGCAAATAGAGAAGAAAAATGATGAATCTCAAAGAATGCCCTAAGAGAAACTGCGAATAAAAAAGTGAGCAGAGATTCAGTGTAATGTCCACAAAAAATAGTAATACAATAAAAGAAAGAATGAGACCATCACTCAGAGAGTCTCCATTGATTGGAAATTTATGTGATAGGGGGTGACGAGGGCTCAGAAAAATGTAAAAAAATAGAACAAGTTTTAAGTTATTTGTTAATAATTGTACGCGGATGAGCGCGCGATGTGAGAACAAAAAATTCTACAAAAATAAGTGTATCTCATCGGAATTCATAGAGTAGACTATGCAGAATACGCAGAAACAGCATGTACGTGGTTTAACATAAACAAAATATAGCGATATCCGCTGCAAAAATTGCGCATGAGTGTAGAGTTTTCGGCGGTGAGTACATAAGCCATGCCCTAATCCATGGAGGAGAAAGGAGGGTAAAAGGAAATTCTAATCCGTGGGCGGGGGAGACAAAAGATGAAAAAGTAAAAAGTACAACATAGCAGCTATGTCATTAAGGAGTTGAGTCGTCTCAAAGTGGTTCTGCTGTAGGCGAATTGTGCTCAATGTTCTAACATTCTCAAAAAGTATAACTGACATCGATATTGAAGTAACAGATGTGGGGAGAATTTTTAGCTGGGAATGCGACGCCGCAGACAGAAAGAATGCAGACAGGGATGTGCAGTTAATTACCCCTTAATGATGCAACGACGTGAGTTTGGGATGTGTATTGTGATAGATTTTGTAAGTTGATCTTTCCTTCCTGCGCTTTTCAAGATTCAATAATATGTGTGTTATAGTTTCAATGATCTACTATTAATAGATGTACTGTACGGATCAAGTTTGTTTTTGAGTGATGATAAGATGTACCTTTAATGTTTTCGATCCGCTTGAGACCGAGAGAGCGCCGGCACAGGAATGTATTGGAAAACAAAAAAAAGGAAATGGAACGGAAAAAAAAAAGCACATAACCGCACCATTTTTTGAGACGCTTTGTCTTTTAACTTAGAGAGTGATACACAATGTTCACGGCTCTAAAATAAGCAATATCTAGTTTTAGAGAGACGGTCTCAGGTGTTGAGAGAACGAGCCTAGAGAAGTTTACTATATAGCTATTCATTATGTTATTTACTACTTAAAACCATTCTCACTCTGAATGTGACTATAAGAAAAGAATAGTATCACACCTGTGAAGTAGAATATCGAGTTATGAAAAAGTTGGTCACTCGACCTCACACTCACGTCTCGAGTGATCAGTCCAACGATTCTTCACATGCTCCATCCCCACAGCAAAATCCAAATAATCTGCTTCTCATATCTGCTCGCACGGAATCACCGTCAGCATACGGTGTACGATACATCGTCTACCAGTATGTAGGATATAATATGCCTCAGAGTGAACGTGTGAGTGAGGAGATGGGGATAGATAGTGATACAATACATCAGTTATTAATGGTCTCAAAAACATACAAGATCTAAAAGAAAATCTAGACGAGCTAGAAATAAGTCAGGCACCTACAGAAGGGATAAACAGCTAAGGTGCTAAACGGCGTTTGTATCATACTTCCGGAGAGTTCTGAGAAATAGCAGCTATAGTTAGATATGAACCCTTGACCACTAGAGAGCAAGGTAATTTAAATAAGACAAATAAAAAACGGGGATAGTAATGTTATTTGGGGTCTAGTGCAGCGCGATAACATTAGGTGCACAGCATATAATTATTGGTAATCATGTGCGTAGAGCTATACATATACATGTGAGATTGCTCCGTTTTCTCTGTTTAAGGCTAAGTTCGTGACACGGCGACGATCTGTGTGTTCTCATAACTCACAAAAAGGCCAAATAATTATATTCTAGATAGAAGATGCATGAGTAAAATTTGGGAGTGTAGTAGGGTAGGGAGATCTGGTCAGCGGTTAATAAGAACCATGGCGGGGCGTTTCTTGCATCAAGATTGAGGATTCAAAAAGAGCTCCACTCGTTTTGTGCTCACCAGCTTACACCGTCTCACCTCCACCGTTGCTGGTCTGCTAACTCTTACAGTTGCCGTACAGATAATCGTTAGTTCATGGAACCTCGTGTGCGGTTTCAAGTCCCACTAGCATTCTTTATCACGGCTGATTTGACCCGCTTTCCCACCACACTGTACATTTAAGAAAAGCATTTATAAGAGGGCGTTGCATTGGTTTCACTGAAATGAGCATTGAATTTCCGCGTATATTGGATATACCGGACAGTGACATATACGTGTAAATGCGTGCATGTCATGGAACCTAAAGATTCGCTATTTCTACGATCGCAAAATGTAGTAGAATGCAAGTAATAGTTGAACTCTTTCCCATTCTTAATACCGTTTGTGATGTGTTCCTCTATGTTCCTACTCTTTTAGCTTTCTTATGGTAGCTACAAACATAGTTACTTTGTTAACAGTGTGTTTGCAACATATCTGAGGTGTGTAAACAAACTATATGGTCTGTATTGAAATTAGGAAACATTTGTTAGTAGAGAGAATAATTGTTTATTTGCTTTCCTATCACCAAAAATTTGATGTTTTGCGTTGTATTAAAAGGTGCAAACATAATGCACCATGAGCCACTCCAGAACTCACACAGGGGAAAAAAACTTTTTGCGGCAAACCTTACACTGAATTTCTTTTTAAGAGGTTTGTTATAATACTTGGGGGGCGCACTCAGTCCCCTATGGTTCTAACTGCAGTTTTGGGTCACAAGATGACCTTCTACCAAAATTAGCGGTTTAGATCGGATCCGGCCGCAATATATTGAGATATCTATAGAAAATATTTTATATCTCCCTGAAATTATCACTATATTTTGTTGAAAAAACTAACCTACTTATTCCTTTTTTGTTTTTGTTGCTAACCTCTTTTAACAGTTGTTGTGTGATTTCACTAATTTTAGCTTTTGCTTGCTTAAGTAGCTCTTCTTCTTTATGAACCACTGAGTTTTCAATTCTTATATGTCTATGTTTTTTTTTATTCACGGTTGAAAGTACAGTTTCTAGTAGTGCACGCCCTTCTTTGCCCTGATGTACTCCCTGTCGGTATGGCTTCATTGTTTTACTGCATGGCAGTATTTGCACCTCTGTTATGTGAATGAGCAGGAGTAGAGATTACCCCTTAAGCCCCAGGGCCTGAAAAATAGTAGTTAATGACCAGAACTTTTTTTTAGTTGTTTGCCTCCATTGCGTTTCAACAGTTGTAACTTTTTTATTTTTTCAATGAACGCAGTTCAATATTATGAGTCTTGTTTTATTCGAGACGAGCTGTACTTTATGGGGGATTAGTTTAAGTTCACTTATAAATAATTGCAGACATTTTTTGTTTATTTTATTTTTTTAAAATTTGTTTTTTTACATTTTTTTTACACCATTCACATTTCACACTTAATAACTTGTTACATTAACTCTACAGGTTATGGACGGTCGGGTTGTGGATACTAATATGTCGTAGGGTTTTTTTTTGTGTGTGTGATATATACACAATTATTTTTTATTAAATATTTATTTTTATTTTATTATTTATTTTTTTATGAATTTTTTTACACTTTGTTTTTTTTAGTTTTTTTTTTTTAATCCCCTGAAGGGAGAACGGTTTAACTTTTTTTTTTATTTTTTTTGCACTTGGTAATGTATTAGCATATTAATATATGCTAATACATTATAATATGTGTCAATCTGACACAGGCAGTGATCAGGACCGCTCACAGTATGTCCTGGTCACTGGCTTGTTAGACAGACAGTCCTGGGCCCACTCTTGGTCCCCAGGGTTGACTGTGCAGCCGTTCCCCGGGCTTTGTTGGATCACCGGGTGTTCCGATCACCCGACAGAGCAGGGAAACCCTTTGATTGCGCTGCGGTGACGATCCACCGCAATCAAAGGGTTAAAGCACCGGGTTGCGGAGGTTTCCTCCGCTCCCCAGTGCTCATAGGAGATGCTCTGGGATCAGGGCTGTGTAGTACAGCCCCGATCTCAGCGCAGCTGCGGCGTCCAGAGCCGCAAACCCCAATGTGGGTGGTCGTTAAGGGGTTAAATCAAATCAGACCTAAAAATTTTTTTAGTTTTTCCTGGCAATAGGATTTCTGCTGGGCGAGCTTTGATGTAGTGAGCCTGTATTCTAGCATACCACATGATGCAGCATTATAAGCAATTGCGTTTAATTTAAGGAAAAGTAGTAATTATAGTGAGGGATTACAAATATTTCTATTAAATAATATAGAGTTCTTACTCATAATTAGTTTAAATTTGATGATGCCTTTTTTCTACAGTTGGTCGGAGCCCCGATCGGAGCTACAGCTTCTCCTACAATTGCAAACCTTTTTATGGCATGGTGGGAGCAATATGCCCTTTTTTATGAAAACAATCCATACATTGGGGACATTATATGGTATGGGTGCTACATTGATGACCTCTTACTTGTTTGGGGTCCCAATGTAGCGTCCATACAGTCCTTTTTACAATATATTTACCCTAATTCCATCAATTTAAAGTTGACATGCAATTGGAATAAGAAGGAGATACCGTTTTTAGATATATTACTTCAAGGGGATGACGAGAGTAAATGTGCCATTGCATCACTTTATCGGAAACCAAATTTAGGCAATACAATACTGAGGGCAAATAGCTGCCATTCCAGTAAAACTATTGCAGCCATACTGGACAGGGGAGTACAGCAGGGCAAGAAGGGCGTGCACTCTAGAAACTGACTTTCAACATGAAATAAAAAAGAAAGACAGATTAAAAACTTGTGGTTATAAAGAAAAAGTACTTAAGCAAGCAAAAGCTAAAATTAGTGACCCCGCACAACTGTTAAAAGAGGTTAGCAACAAAAACGAAAAAGGAATAAATAGGTTAGTTTTTTCAACAAAATTTAGTGATAATTTCAGTACAATAAAAAATATTTTCTATAGAAATCTCAATATATTGAGGCCGGAACCGGTCTTAGCTGATTTGGTAGAAAGAGGTATTCTTTGTGTCCCAAAATGAGGGAGAACCATAGGGAATGAGTTCTCCCCAAGTATATTTAAAACTCTTAAAAAGAAATTCAATGTATGACTTGTGCAAAATGTTTTTTTCCCGTGTGGTGGAGGACGGTGCAATGTTTGTCAGTTTACTAAGAAAACATCATATTTTTGTGATAGGAAGGCATAAACAATTATTCTATAAAAAAAAGGTTTCTTAATTGCAATACAGACCATGTAGTTTATGTTACAAGTTGCACACAATGTAACAAAAACTATGTTGGTAGCACCATAAGAAAAGCTAAAAGTAGAATAGCGGAACTCATCACAAGTATTAGGAATGGAAAGGTTAATCTATCAGGTGCAGTTAAACATTTTGTGGAAATGCACGCAGGTTCCATGAATACATTTATCTGTGTGTGCTCGGTATGTCCAATATATTGCTGTGAAATGATGTCATGTGCAAATGAACCAATGAACGCCCGCTTTATTTCTTTTAAATGTAGTGGGGGGGGGGGTTTTAATAAGCGTGGTAAAGAATATTAGGGGGTTTGGAATGCGTTTTTGTCCCTTCTGTGTCTGCTTTTTTATATCAAGAAATTTCATTGAATTTCCAAATACAGTATAAACATAGAAAGACAACCTAAAACAGTTAAAAGCTGAGTATGAGATACCATTCTGCAGAACAATGGAAACAGAAAACATTACTTAGCAAGCATGTATAAGGATTAACAGCCCTATAATAAACAGATAGTAAACATACCCAACACAACAATAAGTCTGAACATATACGTTTAGGTTGGACCTAAAGCCACTAAGATGGTTTCAGGGATAATGAAAGTAAATAATGCAATACCCTTATTCTTCATCCAATTCAACGGGATGGACCGCCCGCTCCTATTTGTAACCTCCCTAGGGACCCTGCCAGACTATTATTCCATTACCAGGTGGTGTCGAGAAATGGTTGCATAAAGGAGAGAATTTCCAAGTCAGTGAGGAAAGCCTCAAAGCTTTGCCGCGCATTAAAAAACTTTTCCGCCTGAGCTTCTTTCCTATCCAACACATTCAGCCTATCCAAGAGCACATGATGCCTGACTGTGTGGATCACCTTGTCTAAAGATGGGACCCTGGGATCTAGCCACGCCCCTAACAGGCATCGCTTGGCTGCCAACATAATAACATGTAATATTTTGCTGCATTGAGATGCCTTTGTGGTAGCCGGAAGGTTATGAAATAAGAGCGACTTGGGATCCAAAGGCACAGAAATCACCATTTTGGACTTCAGCTCACGAAAAAGTCTATACCAAAAGCCTCTAGTCTAGACCAAAACCATAGGCCATGTTCCAGGTCAGTTAGTGGTAACGCACATTAGGGGCAGGCAGTTAGGCGATCTGGGAAGGATGAATGCGGAGATATATTGAATCCATAGATAGCTCTATGGGCTACACGGAAGTATGTGTCTCTCCAGAATTCATCAACTACCACCTTTCTAACCCTTCTCCACCCCTCCAACACTGCCTCCGCTATATCCATGACAGGAAAATCCCTTTCCCATCTCTGAAAAATTCCACTAGCAGTTCTTTCATCTTTAGGCCTACGAAGACCAGAGTGGTGCCGGAACAGGGAGTGTAAGGAGCTCACTGGTCCTATTAGACTATCAAAATGAGTGGGTTTGATAAAATCTGGAACAGAACCAATTTTGCCTTTCACAAAGCTCATGACTTGTCTGTAGGCAAAAGAGTGTTTCTGGTCTAGATGATAAAGGTTCTGTAACTCTCCAAAAGAATAAAAATGGCGTTCTCTGACATTTATGAGCTGGAAAATATTATCCAGCCCCAACTCCCTCCATTGTGAAATGTAGCCTTGTTCTAAACCAGGAGTAAACTCCGGGTGTCCCCTCCAAGACAGGAATTTGCTGGCTTGGTAAGGCAGCCCAAAAAGTCTCTGAGCTGCCTTCCAGGCACTAATGGTGTCCCTAAGTATTAGCCCCTGTTTGGCTATAAGGAGAAGAGCCTTATATGGTGTATGCAAGAGGGCAGTTAACCTACAGGGTTGTGTTAGAGAAGAGAGAAATATTTTTAACCCAGTTAAATTATACAAACTCTAATGTTAGGGAGGTTCAAACCCCCCGTATCCTTCGGGAGGACCAGTTTCTTGAAGGCAATGCGTGGGTGCTTATTCCTCCAAATGAACTTAAGAAAGGCTGAATTCAGCTTATTTATACAAGTGTGCTTAAGAAAAAGGGGAATAGTCTGTAGTTGATATAGTAGTCTCGAAAAACTCACCATTTTAACTCCTTAACAACCGCCCGCCGACTTTAGACGTTGGCTGGTGCATGTCGTTTGTCTGCAGCGACGTATTACACAGCCCTGATCCCAGAGCATACCCTCCCCAACCCGGTGCTTTAACACTTTGATTGCGGCGGTGTATCAAACGCGCAATCAAACGGTTTCCCCTGCTTTGTCGGGTGATCGGAACACCCAGTCATCCGACAGAGCCCGGGGAATGGCTGCACAGTCATCCCTGGGGACCTAGAGTGGCCCCAGAGCTGTCTGTGTATGAAGCCAGTGACTAGGACACACTGTGTGCTGTCCTAATCACTGTGTCAGACTGACACAGATTATAATGTATTAGCATATATGAATATGCTAATACATTACCAAGTGTAAAAAAAAATAAAAAATGTAAAACAGTTCTCCCTTCATGGGATTTTAAAAGTAAAAAAAAAACCAAAACACATAAAAAGTGTAAAAAAATAAAAAATAAAGAATAAAATAAAAATAAATATTTAGTAAAAAAATGTGTGTATACATAACAGACACATAAAAAAACCTACACATATTAGGTATCCACACGACCGTAATATCCTGTAGAATTAATCTAACAAGTTATTAAGTGTGAAATGTGAATGGTGTAAAGAAAAAAATGTAAAAAAATGTAAAAAAATTTAAAAAATTGGAAAAAAAATCTGCAATTATTTATAAGTGAACTTAAACTGTTCCCCCATAAAGTACAACTTGTCTCGAATAAAATAAAGCCTCATACAACTGCATCATTGAAAAAATAAAAAATTTACAACTGTTGAAACGCAAGGAGGCAAAAACGGAAAAAATGTTCTGGTCATTAACTACTTTTCAGGTGTTCGGCTTAAGGGGTTAATTAAATGGCAACGAGCTTATAGAGGCAAGGGTAAGGCTGCCCATCTGGTTCATTCCGTGAAAATCTTGCGAATCAATGGGGGGGAAGGAGTATACTGTTTCTGGGGACCTCCCAATATATATACCTAGATATGTGATAGACTTCCTAGTAACACCCACCGAAACCTGTGTAAGGGGGAAAGGTGACGAGTTTGACACTCCTAGAGGGGAAATGTCTAAGATTACAGACTTTTGGACGTTCACTTTGCAACCAGAACACTGCCCAAATATCTCTAACACTTTCAGTATCAGCGGAAGATCCTCGTCAGGGGTAGCACAAAAGAAAAGTAGGTCGTCAGCAAAGAGAGCAAGTTTTAAGTAGAGATTGCCTATCTTGATCCCCTTGAACTCAGTTAGGGACTGGAAGTATCTTGAGAGTGGCTCAATGGCCAAATTAAAAAGTAGGAGCGACAGAGGGCACCCCTGCCTGGTACTCGTACACAAAGGGAGTCAGACAGAAAACCCGGTACAACCATCCTTGCCGTGGGGTTAGTATATAAAAGAGGATATATATCTTTGGAAGGTGCCACCAATACCCACACGGTCTAGGACTTTGCCCAACCAACCCCAGTTGACATTATCAAATGCTTTTTCTGCATCTATTGTTAATATAGCTGGGGATTGGTGGTTTTGGGGATTGACCTTAATGTCGTCCAACACCGTCAGGACCTTACGAATATTGGTAACAGCTGATCTATTTTGGACAATACCCACTTGGGGACTAGAAATTAATTTGGGGAGGAGGGACGCTAATCGATCTGCCATAATTTTAGAGAGGATCTTGAGATCAACGTTAATGAGAGATATGGGACGGTAGGATGTAGGGTCTAAGGGATCTTTACCTGGTTTCGGTATTACTCGTATGTGGGCTTCGTTCATATAAGGTGGGATATTCGATCCAGTCAAAAAGGAGTTATAAAGTGATACTAAGGTGGGCGATATTTCTGGGAGGAGTATCTTGAAGAATTCCGAAGTGTAACCGTCTGGCCCTGGTGCTTTTTGGTTAGCCAACTTTCGAATCGTTAGGGCTACCATTTGGTCACTTACAGGCGCTTCTAAGAGGTCACTCTCTTCCTGAGACAATTTCGGCAAGGATACTATCAGGGCTAGGCGGCGCTCAGTTTGCAGGGAGCAAGAGTCTGCAGCAGCTGATCAGCGACGCCACCCTGATAGACAGTTTGCCAGGAGCTCTGTGAGTGACAGAGGTCCAGCCACTCTGGACAGGGGGCGTGTCGCAGCAGCCAATGGGAGAACCCTGAGGCCGCTCCAATCAGTTGCAGGGGCGGTATCCGGGAAGCACATTTAAACTCCCTGCTTGCTGAATGCTGCGCCTGTGATATTTCCTGGCTGCCTTGTGGTACTTGTGCTTTATATTGTGTTTTGCTTATCCGTGTACCAGACCTCGGCTGGTTTTCCTGACCCTGTCTTGCTCTCCGTTTTTGTACCCCGCTCCCGTTCGTGTTCGTGTTTTGACCTCTGCGTGTTTACGTTTATCCCTCTGGTTCTGTTTTGTGGCTTGGCGTTCCTGATTTGGTTTTGACCCGGACTGTCTGTCTATTCTAGCTCCTGACGGCCCCAGCACTCTTAGCGCAGGGACTGTCGCCCAGTTGATGTCTGCCGTCTAGTGCAGCATGTCAAGTAGGCAGGGACAACGGGCTGGGTTCCAGTCAGGGCTCACTGTACCTCCCTTGACGTGACATTATCACAGGCCAAAACCGTCACTGCTCTCCACTCACTATGAACCCCATGACAGCTCTGGTAGAGCAGATGCAGGGGCTTATCCAGCTAGCCCAGGATCTGGCACTGAGGGTCCAGAAGCAAGAGACTTCCTCAAGTCTGGGTGTCCCTGCGCTACCTTCCCCTCCTGTGGAGCCTCCTATCCAGTTGCCTGACAGGTTTTCAGGCAACAGGAAGGCCTTTTTGGCATTTAGAGTGGGATGTCGCCTGTACTTTAGGCTCCGCCCATGTACCTCAGGCAATGAGGAGCAGAAAGTGGGAATAGTTATGTCCCTACTTCAGGGTCCCCCCCCAGGAGTGGGCATTTTTGTTACTGCCTGATTCGCCAGAACTTTCTTCTGTGGACAGGTTCTTTGCCTCTTTAGGCGTACTTTTTGATGACCCTGATAGGGAAGCTGTGGCCGAGGCTCAGCTGACCACATTGAGGCAGGGTCAAAGGACTGTGGAGGAGTTTTGCTCTGAATTTCGTTGCTGGTGCGCTCCGACTGGGTGGAACGACCCAGCTCTTAGATGCCAGTTTAGATTAGGGTTAGCTGACCATGTGAAGGATTTATTGGTGGCTTACCCTACCGCTGGTACTTTAGATGAGGCTATGGCACTAGGCGTTCATCTGGACAGACGTTTTAGGGAGAGACATCGGGAAAAGGCTCCTCCGGTGGTCCACACCATGGTCACCTCTAAACCCGTTGTTTTTTTCCGATTTAAACCCAGAGGAGCCAATTCAAGTGGGGGCTTCTTCCGCGACTCTTGCTAGTGACCGTAGGACTACTCGTCGCACCCAGGGGTTGTGCTTATACTGTGGCAAAGATGGACACGGCATTCGGCAGTGCTCCAAACAGAAGACCAGGCCAGAAAACTCCAGCGCCGAGGTGATTCACGCCTAGGCGAACAGGTATTTCCTATTGTATCCAAAAAGTTTCTGGTTCCAGTTAAGATCTCATATTTGTCTCTGTCTGGTTCTGGGAATGCTTTTGTGGATTCTGGGTCAGCTTCCAATTTTGTAAACGCATCTTTCGCCAAACGTCTGGGCCTACCTTGGAGGCTTCTCCCTGAGTCCCTGTGGGTTGTGGCAATTGACAATACTCCTCTGACAATGGGCACAATCCAACATTGTACTCCTGAGCTCGAGATGTTGGTAGGATCCATACATACTGAGAAGTGTATTCTATTTATCATGGAGGGGCTGCCCGCTGATGTGGTTTTGGAGCTGCCCCGGCTTCAGAAACATAACCCGGTGTTTGACTGGAATTCAGGTGAATTAGTCAAGTGGGGACAACAGTGTGCTGACAGATGTCTTCCTGTCATACTGGGCAATACAGAGGTAGAACAGATTCCTGTTTTCATTCGTGACTTTGCTCAAGTATTTTCTCAGAAACAGTCGGAGATACTACCCCCTCATAGATCTTATGACTGTGCCATTGACCTATTGCCCGGAGTGAAGTTTCCAAAGGGGAGGATATATAATCTGTCAGGTCTGGAGAGAATAGCCATGAAGCAATATATTGCAGAAAGCTTTAAGAAGGGGCATAACCGACCTTCTGTGTCCCCTATGGGTGCAGGGTTTTTCTTTATAGGGAAAAAGGATGGAGGTCTCCGTCCATGCATAGACTACCGTGAACTTAATAAGATAACGGTAAAAATCCAATATCCCTTACCCTTGATTCCTGATCTGTTCAATCAAATCCAGGGAGCGAAGTGGTTTTCCAAGTTAGACCTGAGGGGGGCCTATAACCTCATCCGTATCTGAGAAGGGGATGAGTGGAAAACCGTGTTTTTTAACACTCATGAAGGTCATTATGAGTATCTGGTTATGCCATTTGGGTTGTGTAATGCTCCTGCGGTTTTCCAGAATCTGGTTAATGATGTTTTCCGAGAACTCATTGGTCGTTGTATGGTCTTTTACCTGGATGACATTTTAATCTATTCGAAGGATTGGTCGTCACACGTTAAACACGTACGACAAGTATTGCAAATCCTGAAGGAGAATAGTTTGTTTGTCAAGCTTGAAAAATGTGTTTTTGGAGTGCAGGAGGTACCTTTTCTTGGGTACATCCTGACTCCTAATTCATTCTGTATGGACCCCTGTAAAATTCAAGCTATTCTCGATTGGGTCCGCTCTTCGTCCCTGAAGGCCCTACAGCGATTCCTAGGGTTTGCTAATTACTATCGTAAATGTATTCGTAACTTTTCGGCCGTTGACTGACCTGACTAAGAAGGGGGTGAAGTTCAGTAATTGGCAACCTGAGGCCATAGAGGCGTTTGAGAAACGTAAAGCAGTGTTTTGTATCAGCTCCTGTGTTGATTCAAGCAGATCACACTAAACCCTTCGTCGTAGAGGTTGATGCTTCTGAGTATGGGGCATGGGCGGTCTTTTCTCAGGGGTCTGCTACTATGACTAACCTTCACCCTTGTGCCTTCTTTTCGTGTAAATTTTCCTCGGCTGAAAGGAATTATGAAGTTGGGAATCGGGAGTTATTGGCTATTAAGTGGGCCTTCGAGGAATGGCGCCACTTCCTCGAAAGTGCCCAACATCAAGTCACGGTTCTTACTGATCATAAGAACCTTACCTTTTTAGCGACTCCTAAAAGGTTGAATCCACGCCAGGCACGTTGGGCATTATTTTTTACACGTTTCAACTTTGTTGTTATATACAGAACAGGTTCTAAGAATGTAGAAGCTTCTGTGCCAGCCACGCTTCCCAGGAGGATCCAGTACCTATATTGCCCAAGGAGACAGTTGTTTCAGCTATTTCCCACGATTTAGCCACTGAGATTAAAACCCACCAGGATATGAGACCTGCTAATTGTCCTGTTTCGAAGGTCTTTGTCCCCACTCAGCTCCACCTACGAGTTTTAAAAGAATTTAATGATTCCGTGTTATCTGGGCATCCTGGAGTGTCTGGCACAAAAAGGCTTATTTCTCAAAATTACTGGTGGCCATCATTGTCTCGTGATGTTGAGGCCTGTGTGGCATCTTGTGAAGTCTGCGCTTGGGCAAAGGTTCCCAGAACTCATTCTCCTGGCGAACTTTGCCCTTTACCTGAACGTCCGTGGACCCATATCTCCATGGATTTTATGACGGACCTTCCTCCTTTGGAGGGCAAAACGGTTATTTGGGTGGTAGTGGACCGTTTCAGCAAAATGTGCCATCTTGTTCCTTTAAGGGGGTTACCGTCATCCAAAAAACTTGCCGAACTGTTTAACATATTGTCAAACTGCATGGTTTACCGGAGAATATTGTTTCTGACAGAGGGGTTCAGTTCGTGTCTCGGTTTTGGAGAGCCCTTTGCAAGGCTCTGGGTATCACCCTGTCCTTCTCCTCTGCCTTCCACCCAGAGACTAATGGTCAGACAAAGAGGGTAAATGAAATAGTAAGGCAAAAACTTCGTTGTTATGTATCTGATCGTCAGGTAGACTGGGTAAAGTACTTACCTTTGACAGAATTTGCCATGAACAATCAAGATAGTAGCTCATCTGGTACATCATTTTATTGCAACTATGGCTTTCACCCGAGGCATACATCATTTTCCAGTGCTACGTCTGATCACAGCGGGGTGGATGTTATCATTAAAGATCTGTGCACAGTCTGGGCCCAAGTTCAGAAGAACTTGGTTCATACCCAGAACATCCAGAAGAAAAATTCTGATAGGCGGCGTCTTTGTTCTAGAGGGTTTGTGGTTGGGGATAAAGTATGGTTATCCACCCAAAATCTGCGATTAAAAGTTCCCTCTGGTCAACTCGCGCCGCGATTTGTAGGTCCATATGTTGTTCAGGAGGTGGTTAACCCGGTTGCATATCGGCTGAAATTATCCTCTTCTCTCCACATACACAACGTATTTCATTGCTCTCTTCTTAAGAGGTACATTCAGCCTGTGACTCCGCCCTGCAGGACTCCTCCTCCAGTTTGTATTGAGGGGGAGTTAGAATATGAAGTCGCACAAATTTTGGATTCCCGTAAAGTCCAAAGGTCACTGCAGTACCTGGTCCACTGGAAGGGTTATGGGCCTGAGGAGAGATCATGGGTCCCGGCTAAATCTATCCATACGGATCACCTGATAAGGGGGGATACTGTCAGGGCTAGGCGGCGCTCAGTTTGCAGGGAGCAAGAGTCTGCAGCAGCTGATCAGCGACCCCACCCTGATAGACAGTCTGCTGGAAGTTGTGTGAGTGACAGAGGTCCAGCCACTCTGGACAGGGGGCGTGTCGCACCAGCCAATGGGAGAACCCGGAGGCCGCTCCAATCAGCTGCAGGGGCGGTATCCGGGAAGCACATTTAAACTCCCTGCTTGCTGAGTGCTGCGCCTGTGATATTTCCTGGCTGCCTTGTGTTACTTGTGCTTTATATTGTGTTTTGCTTATCCGTGTACCAGACCTCGGCTTGTTTTCCTGACCCTGTCTTGCTCTCCGTTTTTGCACCTCGCTCCCGTTCGTGTTTTGACCTCGGCTTGTTTACGTTTATCCCTCTGGTTCTGTTTTGTGGCTTGGCGTTCCTGATTTGGTTTTGACCCGGACTGTCTGACTATTCTACCTCCTGACGGCCCCAGCACTCTAGTAGCGCAGGGACTGTCGCCCAGTTGACGTCTGCCATCTAAGGCAGCACGTCAAGTAGGCAGGGACAGTGGGCTGGGTTCCAGTCAGGGCTCACTGTACTTCCCTTGACGTGACAGATACTTTATCTAGTAGTCTGTCTGACTCCCCCAAATCACGATCTGAAGGGCGGTATAACTCAGAGTAGTACTCCCTGAAAATCTGGGAGATGTCCCTGCCCTCGTGTTTAGGAATACCCAATTTATTTCTGATAGCATGAATGGTATTACTGGGCCTCATGCCTCTGGCGAGGTGAGCTAAAAGTTTGCCAGGTTTGTTCCCGAACCTAGAGAGTTGGGCATCCTGAATGGATTTACGGGATTGTTCCCGTTGTAAAAGCCAATGCTCATAGTCTTTTTTGCTGTGCTCCAGGATTCCTAGTTAAGCCAGGACGGAAAGGACTTTAAAGCAGAGTAGAAAGTCCTAAGCTTAAATGCAAATTCCTCTAGCTTGGATGATATCAATTTTTTTCTGGAAGCTATATAAGAGATGATATAACCTCTTAGTACCGCCTTAGAAGTCTCCCACAATATATGGGGCATATCAGCGTGAGCTATGTTGTCCCTCAAACTCAAGCCACAGTCTAAGGAGGTTACCAAACTCCTCGTTTTCATAAAAATAAGAAGGGAAGCGCCAAATATACTCATTTCCTCTTGGAGTGAAATCGTAGATTTCCAAAGATATCGGGGAGTGGTCCGATATGATCAGATCCTCGATATTGGCTGCTTTTACCCGTGCGGCCAATTCGTCGGAAGTCAAGAAGTAGTCAATGCGTGACCAAGTGTGATAGGGAGGAGGAGGGGGGGGGAGGGGGGGAGTGAATTCCCTACCTTCTGGGTGGAAAGACCTCCAGATATCTTTTAGGTGTGTGATATCCTACCCATAGCTTCTTTAGTCTAAAGAAATCTGCCCTTTCCAAGTGGGACTCCTGAGCAATATCCGAGTGTAACTTTTTCAAATGCTTCAAGACCATTGCCCTCTTTTTGGGAGATCTAAGGCCTTTTTACGTTCCACGAAACGATATTAATCATTGTGGAAACTATAATGGATAGCCTTCAAGGGTTCAACGGGAGTCGGAGAGACAATCCCAGGGGGGAACACATGGGGACGAAAATCCAGCTGATCCACATACTGCATAGCAAATATTTTAAACAAAAAACCCTATAACAATGATGACCCAAAATGGGTCAAAAACTAGGGAAGCAATAGCTTCCAAAGTACACCTCAGGGGAAGAGGATAGAGCCCTTCCTTCCCACTGCCATGGTGATGAAGGACTTCACTTTCTTCCAACATTTTGGAAAGCAGTTGCTAAATCCAATAACTCCTAATGGAGCACCAACAACCTAAGGACGAACCTGACCCAAATACGTCAAAGTCCGACATATATAACTTATAACCAGAAGTGTCTTCAGAGTGACCAACCCCAGCTCGAGGATGTATCCCTCGAGCGACCAAGGCCGAAGCCGGCGTTTACGTTGTTCTTTTGGACTCTCCCAGCGGCCAGAACCCTCAAGGTCTCGTGGAAGTCTTGGAGGGGCCTGAAGACTTAAATCATATGGGGCCTTCCGTGGAGAATGTTGAGGAGAGTCATTCCTAGCATGCCGTTTAACTTTCTCCAGGTATTCCTGAGCCTCATTCCCATTTTTGTGAAAGATGCGTAAAACAGCAGGGTACAACAAAGCAAATTTCTCTTGGGTCCTATACAGCTCCGTGCATATGGCTGAGAACGCTCTTCGGTGCCTAGTGACCTCAGCCGAAAAGTCCTCAAAAATCAGTAGCCTGTATCCTTGAAAACAGAGGGCAGAACAAAGGGATTTGTATTCTCTCAATATTTCAGATTTGTCAGAAATATTTCAGATTTGTCAGCAAAATTTAGATACTTGACAATAGACTGCCTTGGTCTTGGCTGGTTACCACGATTGTTACCCCCCATTGAAGCGTCGCTTCTATCCTTTCTCAGGTTGGGACCCAGTCTATGTGCTTGTTCCACTCGACAGCGTCTAGATATTCCCAGTATTTCAGGGAAGTCTCGCAGGAGTGCTGGGGAATTGATTCTGGCAGTCCAATTATTCTCAAATTGTTTCGCCTAGAGCGATTCTCCAAATTGTCGATTTTATCAGCCATTTTTTATTCTCTGAGAGCACATCGCTCAGTTGTGACCGCAGAGCGTCAGCGTCCATTTCTAAGCTTTGAACTTTAAAATCCAGCTCCTCCAGTCTATCGGCGTGCACCTGAATCTCCCCTTTCACTTGTGCGAACATGTGCGCTCCCGTAGAGCTAAGGTCTCCTGTAGGTCAGGGGCTATTTAGTGAGCTACTTCGGTTGCTATTTTTTTTATAGTTATCATCTGGAATGGCTGAGATGTCTGTTTGGCCCAATTTAGCAAGGGCCTTGGGACTGCCGGATTGCACGGATAACGTATCCCAGTTGGAGCTAATCGGCATAATGACAGGCTCTCCAGCCACAGGTGATTGAGGCTTCCCAGTTTTGTTTGTTTAGTAGTTTTGGACTTTCCCATCTTGTGCAGATAGCGTTCCACATAATTCAACAATGAAATGATCTGACACTAGCAGAATTCTATGGAGGTGAAGAAGAAACCAGGGAGACAAAAACAGGGAGCTGCAGACAGTAACAGCAAGTGTTCAATCTGAGGATAGCTCGCAACTCTATATCAGGATGGGATGTGTAGAATCCAGTACACTAGGCTAGTACACACTCAGGTGAAGATATATAAATAGCACCATGTCTTTAATGAACCATGTCAGTGAAAGGGTTTCAGGGAGTCAGCCAGTGTATGAGTGAAGACACACCAACGGGTTGCCCCAGATGATACCAGACCGCCGGGCAATGTTGCCTGGGAGCAGCTAGCAACTCAAGAGCAGCTGAGGAGCAGAGCATCTGAGTAGGGATGATAAAATGTTCCTTAGAAGATGCAGCTGGTAAGGATATACTGTACAAGTGCAGAGGGTATTATGCAGAGAGCCCCCATATACCAGAGATGTGTTGTAGAGCCCAGTCCTATAGAGTATTTTAGGGAGAGGCCGTGTAAGAGGCTGTACTCCACTCCTTAGTGTGCCTGCATGCTTGCTGGCTTTGGCGTCTTAAGATGGCGGACGGGGGAAGGATAATGGCGCCCGACCGATAAACTTGTTTAGAGCAGAGAAGCCATTCGTCAAATGCAGCCAGCTGCTGCTATCTCCCAATACTATGTGCTGGGTACCTCAGAGGGGAATGACCGAGCGCTCCCCACCACCGCACCGTGCTTCGTGACGGTCCCGGCTGGGTCCTGCTGCTCGTCCTCCTCCTTCCTCTTCAGACGCGACTCTGCGTTCAGCTAATAGTTGCCCCCGTACTGGCGCAAGGTTCCGGTGGTTGCCCAAGCTGTCGGGAGATTCTGCTTGCCGGTGATTTTGCTGGTTTTGCGATCACGGTATTCCGGAACTCCTACAGCTGCGTCACTGCATGTTGGTGCTGGAACCGGAAGTCCTGTGCCTGCTTTTTAGCTGTCTTAGGCTATGTATTGACCATAAATAAAGAAGTATTTCCTGCTGTTATCTTACTATCGTTGGAATTATCTCTTCTATTGGAGTTTACACCAGTAAGGAGGTAAGGACTGAGCTCACTCACTGAGCCCGCTTCATGTGCAGCAGGTGCAAGTTGTTACAGCTGACTTTTGCCGCTAACAGCAGGGATTGGAGCTAGCACCAATTTCTGCTGCTTAGCTACTCACATGCTGCCATGATTACGGCGCCTAATAAAGGTTTCCATAGCTGCCATGTTAGCACTTCTTTTAATTCCTGGGATGAAGTAACAGAACCACCATCCTGTTACATGCTTCTGCATTACCTATGTACTCGCTATTGCAGAAGGGTGTAGAAGTGATTGCGTCCCCAAGTGGTAAATTACCCTAGAGGGACTAAAACAACAAATGTAAAAAAAAACTAGAAAAAAAACAAAAACACTTTGCACCTCTTAATCCCGTTATGGGGAAGGCGATCAGAGGAAGGAACGTTGCGCAGTCACTGCATCTAAAGGGTGAAACAGCATAGCTTGCATGACTCCGAACCCTGCTGTTAGGGCCGGTTATCAGCTGTAATTAACAGTCGGCACCTGTCAACTATGGGGTGGACTCCGCAAATTAGCCCGCTCAAAAGTTCTTTCCCAGCACGATGACATACCTATATGTCACATGTGGGAAGGCGTTAACAACCTAGAATGAGTTGTTGTGGGTTTTTTTATGCAGTTAAAGGAGTTGTCTCATTACGAGCTTTCAGCCTGTCAGTGTCCCCGGTAAGTTGCTGAGGGGGGTCTTTTTGGTCTGTCTGTTCTGCTCCCCCCCCCTCCCCTCAGCACACAGGCCTACTAACTTCATACAGGGGGGGGGAGGGGGTTTGCCTAAGTTCACCTGTGTTTGTTGCCCAGGCTGTTGCAGGGAGGGGTGATCTATGAGTGTGAATTGTCTAATAAGCAAGGGATGCAATGTTCCTATTTCCCTGCTTAGCTTACAAAATCTCCACATCTCCAAACAACAAGGGGAGGTTTATAACTCAGGATGGTCCCTAACAGGAGAACATAAAGTATTTTCCCCGCCCCCCGATCTGTATAGTATTTGTATTTCACGTTCAAAGACTATCAAAGATTAAGTAACAACAGGTCACTGCTGCCAAACTACTGGTAGAAAGGGAGGAGGAAGAGGGACACCAGGGTATCCAGGGGACAACCCAGATCCTCCCCCCCCCCTCCCCTACAAAGATTCTGTGCAGGAGGGGTCTCTGCTCCAACCCGTCTTCAAGGGGATGATCATTCAGACCGACGCCAAAAGATAAATCAAAGGCTGCGCTTAGAGATTTGAGAAGCAGATGTATAAATAACAGGGGACTCAAAAACAGTGGACATTTGTAATGAACATATTTTTTGCAAAACTCTGTTTTTTAAAGATCTTTAAATTAAAACCCAATCATTGTAGCGAGACAACCCCTTTAACTTTATGTACAACATGACATCCCTTACCGAGACAGCAGTTAAGTATTCTAAGTACTCACAATGATAAAAGCTGCTAGAATAACCAAATTAATAAGAATTATTCAATTGTTATTCCTATATCCCGGAATATCAGGGGTTTACACGACATGTAGTGGGACATGACTGTTTATACCAAATTGGAAATACAATGACACAGGATCTACAAAAAGAAGAAAAAAAAAGTGTAACAATCTTTATTAAATAACCAGAGTTTGTATCGTCAAATAGGCATATCACAGCACAAAGAAAATTTTAAAGTAATTAAAATGACACCCATACAATCCAGGGTGAACATATTTTGCAGCACTCCAAAATAATTAAATTAGGAGATTAGTAAATTGATATTAATGTAATATGAAAAATAAATGTGACTCACTAATAAAAAATCAAGTGATTGAAACAATATATGGTCACATCAAGTTGTCACTGTATTCATATTCAAAATGAATGAATACATTACCAAAAAGTGAGGAATGCAGGACATATACCACCCCAGAGATGGAACCGTCTCGACGCAGTTTCACCAAGCTTTTTCAAGAGGCTGTTTAGTCCATACAGTTAGTCCATTGGAGCCATTACTATAGACAGGAATGTATGCTTCGGTTGCATTTTTCCTTTTTTTTAGCAAAAGGGTCTACTGTACCGCTATAAAACAGCTAGGGGAGCATAATTTGTAATAAATAAATATTAGCTGCAAACAGAGCTTTGCTAGGAACAGAGCTGTAGTTAATGCCAGAGAGCAGAAAAAAAATCACCAGTCCTTGGCATTAAACCCTTTGATTGCTGCAGTAAGTGACTGCGGCATAATCAATGAGCGATTTCCTGCTCCATAGGGGCTCTCGGTGACCTGCTGGAGCCTGGGGAATAACTGTACAGTCAGCCCTGGGGACGTAGATTAGCCCCAGGACTGTCTGTATAACAAGCCTTCAGTCAGGGCACACTATGCGCTGCCCTGACTGCTGCCGGTGTCATACTCACACAGAAGGTAATTGTATTAGCATATTCATGTATGCGAATACATTACCAGCTGTAAAACAAAAAAGTGTTACATAATTATGTCTTAATGGGAATAAAAAATAAATAAATAAATGTGGGAAAAAAATATTTAATAAAAAAAAATTTTAAATGCAACTTACCACCCAAAAAAAAAAAAAACCTACACATA